>PVHT021183694.1:2130241-2177851 GCA_004024745.2 Catagonus wagneri | reverse complement strand
CACACCACACACACACACACACACACACACACACACACACACACACACCCATTGTGGCTCAGCAGAAACAAATCTGACTTGCACCCATGAGAATGCATGTTCGATCCCTGGCCTCACTCAGTGGGTTAAGGATCCAGCATTGCCGTGAGCTGTGGTGTAGGTCACAGTTGCAGCTTGGATCCCGCATTGCTGTGGCTGTGGCCAGCAGCTACAGCTCCAGTTCAACTCTTAGTCTGGGAACCTCCCTGTCCATGAGTACAGCCCTGAAAAGACAAAAAAAAGCAAGCAAACAAAAAACACCACAGCAGTGACAACACTAGATCCTTAACCCGCTGAGCCACCAGGGAATTCCACGTCTCCTTTTAAATATCAGCATATTTGCCTTTATGAAGAAAGACTTCCACTTTCTGCTTCTCCCTCCTTCTACCATTAATGTTTTTCTCTTTTTTCTTTTTTTTTTTTGTCTTTTTGCCTTATTTAGAGCCACACCTGCAGCATATGGAGGTTCCCAGGCTAGGGGTCTAACAGAAGCTGTAGCTGCTGGCCTTCGCCATAGCCATAGCAACACGGGATCCGAGCCGTGTCTGCAACCTACACCACAGCTCACGGCAACGCCGGATCCTTAACCCACTGAGCAAGGCCAGGGATCGAACCTGCAGCCTCATCGCTCCTAGTCGGATTCGTTAACCACTGAGCCACGAGGGGAACTCCCTAATGTTTTTCAATTGAAGTATAGTTGATTTACAATCATTAATATTGTTTATAACTGAAAAGCATAAATTATTAGTTAAGAAGTTTAATTTTATAGAAATTTCCTAGGAAAACCTGTGATAGAAACATCAGGGTTTTACTTTTCAATTGATTTTATAATCATCCATGCCTTGACCATCCTCTAATATGTAATTGTCTTTGAGTAAGTTATTCAAAGTAGTTGCGTACTTAAAAAATTCTAGCTTATTTTACTTGAAATATAAATACATATAACTATAGTGTATGTATGTGGTGGATACAGCTTACAAATAGCTTGACTTCTAATTTCTCCTTTAAACTTTACATATAAGGGAGAACCATTTTGTAGGTCAAAAATGGTTATAAGTTGGCAGTTTTATATGGATCAACTTAATATACTCATATATAGTGATCATATGAAACATTTGGTGTATGGCAATTGCAGATATGGCTCCAAGGTCTTTTTCGTTGAGTTAAAGGTCATTTTATATATATGTGTGTGTGTGTGTGTATGTATGTATCTATATATACACATATGTATATATGTGTGTGTGTGTATATATATATATATATATAAAATATAGTCCAAGATATTATGGCCCTGTGTCACATAGTATATGCTTTATATTATTACGTACATTACCTCTTAATTGTCATAGTAACTCCTTTAGGAAGTATTGCTTTTATTTTAAGGATGAGGAAACAAGTACAGAAAGATTAAGAAACTTGCGTGTGGAGTTCCCACTGTGGCTCAGCAAGTTAAGAACCTGACATAGTGTCCAGGAAGATGTGGGTTTGATCCCTGGCCTTGCTCAGTGTTACTGCAAGCTTTGGTGTAGGTTACAGATGCAGCTCGAATCAGACGTTGCTATGGCTGTGATGTAGGCTGGCAGCTGCAGCTCTGATTTGACCCCTAGCCCGGGAACTTCCATATGCCAAAAGTCAGGCCCTAAGGAGAAAAAAAAAAAAAAATGGGTGGGAGAGAGAAACTTGCATGAGTCACCTTTGGTGTTATTGAAAATTTGTAACTAAAACGTATAAAATTGTATATTAAGAAATAACATTGTCCCTTGAACAGTATGGAGGTTAGGGGCACCAATCCTTGCATTCACAAATCCAGGTATAACTTAGAGTCAGCCCCCACTATTTGGGGTTCCTCCATGTTGGTGGTCCCTCCATACTGGCAGTTTCACATCCATGGATTTAATCAACCACAGATGATGTAATATTGTAGTATTTAATACTGAAAAAATCCACGTAAAAGTGGACCTTTGCAATTGAAACCATGTTGTTCAAGGGTCAACTATACTTTATTTTTAATACTTAAATATTTGATTTCTTACAGATGGTATTAACAAAAATTGATAAATCTTCCAAGGGGCATCTTTTAAAACAAGTGCTTCAGATCCAGAAATTTGTTGACACTGAAACACAAGGGTGTTTTCCTCAGTTGTTTCCTGTAAGGTAAGAGGTGAATCGTCTTTATAACTTCATATGCTAAGAGCCTTTAGTATTAAATTGGTGTTTGTGAAATTGAGGCATCACTTAAAATTAGAGGAGTTTGGACGGCTCTGCACTTAGTCACGATTTATTGGTACATCTCATCCACACTTTATTTTTTTTCCCTCTATTCTTTCTTCCTCTGCAGATTCTTGCTGAATCTTCCCTGCAGTATCTTCATTATCTTTCTGTTTCAGCCTTGTTCAGCCCTAGACCACAGTAAAAATGAAATCTTTTTACTTATAAAATCAGCTAAACAACAGCCACAATAAAGATACTACCATCCCTTCAATCCAAGAAGAACAATTCATCTTTATGGTGGAAAGCTCATTCAGGCTGTGAGGGATAAGAATTTTCCTTTTAAAGGACCATATGTAAAGAGGAAAGGCTTCATACAAGTTAGAATTAAGCTTTGGTAGCTTAATGCTTACTTCCTGAGCCAGCAAGTTTTGAGATATTAGATGTGCTTTAGCAATGACACATGTTGTACTTTCAGTGTATACTTGGGTACAGTAGGTAACCTATACTGTAGCAGAAGTACAGTTCCACTTCCTTGTGATTTTCTTACTGTGACTTTGTTGTTGAAGGCACTATGATAGTTTCTATTAGAAAATAATGAAAACAAGTGTGTCTTAGTCGTGTATGAAACTGTCCTCTAAGGAGTCATTCTAGGCCCTACCAATCCAAATCACAGTTAAATTATTTATAATTAATGAGCATGCCTGTCAAAATCAGTCTTTAATCATTCCTATGAAATGCTTTTCTCCCTTGACTTACATTCAAGTATTTATTCTTTTCATTGTCTGTGTCCCATACATACATTGGAAACTCCTAGGTGCAGGAATGAAATCCTCATTCTTCTTAGAGCCCTGAGCATTGTCATAGAAAAATAACTGTTTTTTTTTTTTTTTTTTAATGTTCGATAAGAAGGAAGTTGAAGGAAGTTATTTTGTCTTCAGCTAAAAAGGCAAAATAAAGATAGGGCAAATCATGGCCTAACAGCAGAGTTTATTGGGGAAAAATTGTTTTAGTTGACTCTCAGCTGAGTTTGATAGTAGAGTGGGGCTGGAGAAAAACTGACAATGTTTTATTGAGCTATATTAATAGAATTATAGTGTTCAAGAAAATAATCAAACAGTAATCCCGCACTGCTGTAAGCTGTGTGCTACCAGACCAATCAAGCTAGATTATGGTTTGACATCAAGAACATCTAGAGGAGTTCCCATCATGGCTCAGTGGAAATAAACCTGACTAGTATCCATGAGGACACAGGTTTGATCCCTGGCCTCACTCAGTGTGTTAAGGACCCAGCGTTGCCGTGAGCTGTAGTGTAGGTCACAGACTCAGCTTGGATCTCGCGTTTCTGTGGTTGTGACTATGGCTAGTGGCTGCAGCTCTGATTTGATCCCTAGCCTTGGAATCCCCATATGCCATGAGTGTGGCCCTGGAAAAAGACAAAAAAAAAAAAAAAAGAATAACTAGAGTTATCTAAAAACAGATAGACTTGGATGAGGTTATATCACTTCATTATTCGAAACACTTAATTGACCCACAAAGTAAACATCCCTGTTTCACAGGATGGTTACAAGTAGGAAAAGTGAAGTGAGCTGCAGGAAGGTATTTGCTGAAATAGAAAGAGCATGGACCTCAGGGTCAGGATCAGACAGCTGTGGTTTTGCATTGTTTCTCTACTTCTTCGTAATAGATTTTAAAGCAACTTATTTCATTTTCTGAGTAAAAATGGTGATAGGTTAGAAGGATTAAATAAAATATATTGTGGATGATGTTTACACATTAGCCACAAAATAAATGTTTGTTCCTTTCTTTCTCAAAGGTCAGTCAGTAAGTGAAGGGCAGAGTCGGGCCAACAGCCAACCCATCAGATTCTCAGTACTTTTTAGAGGCATTCCCTTCATTAGATGTGCTAGCATTTTCTGCTGCATGACCTTGGAATCATTGTGCCACCATATTCACTAAGTGACTAAGGCACTGCAGGAGCCACACAGCATTCAAAGTCTTAAGAACTGAGACACAGCAGGCTGCTGGCCTTCAGGAACTTAACGTTCACTATACCACAGTGACCACATACAGGAAGTTGTCAGACGGTACTCTGTAGCTCTCAAAACCCAGTTCAGAAAGCAGAGCTATTTATACACCTTGCTTTTTATTTGTTTGACCAAGTCCCAGTGCGTCCCTCCAAAAGAGTTTGTCCTTCTCACAGAATAATTATTATAAAATAAGTCAGGTTTTATTCTCTCCTCTTCCTGGTAGGAGAATAGTAGAAGTGTGGGTAGACATGTAGTCCAGCAGGGTTTGGCCTTTAAGCCTATTGCCAAAAGTGAAGTGTTAACCTTTATGTCTGAATGAACACTTCCCTAGCTGAGCAGAGAAGTAAATAAATGGTGTGGAAGAGATATATAAGCAGATACAATATAATTGCTTTTCTAGTTTTCTGTGTAGTAAAATTTTAAGCAAATGAGAACTAACTCTGAGGACAAAGAAAATCATGAGTTGACAGAAATGTCGCAGGTGAGTTCACGGTGCCATAGTTAGTGTGTGGACTATCAAACTTGTATCTCTCCTTTAAACCATATGTGGGTAACTGCAGTTATAACTGAGAATCATTATGGGCTGCTCTCAAATAGGCAGCTTTGGTCAAAAAGTCAAAAATGCTGTACTTAATCAGAGATAATTAGGGATATAGCAGAAAATATTTTCTGTTTTGTGTGTAGGTATGCACTATACCTGTATCCATAAAAGTCATAGTGTCTCCATAAAAGTCTGTGTATTCCAAGAAACCATGTATTCACTTCCATGCTGAAAAATGAATGAATGGATATGGATGGATACAGTAAGACAGATCAATAATCGATACAATAATGGTGATCATTTTAAAAATCAGGAAAAAAAGGTCTAAATCATCAAGATGATTGGATCTTTGTCACAAAAAGAACAAATTAGATTAGAATTTTAATTTGGGAAATAAAAAGCAAAATAGAAGATATTCCAATGGCATTTTTTATAGAAATAGAACAATCCTAAAACCTGTGTGGAACCACATAAGACCCTGAATAGCCAAAGCAATCTTGAGAAAAAACAAAGCTGGAGGCATCATAGTTCCTGATTTCAAACTATGTTACAAAACTATAATAATGAAAACAGTATGGTGTTGGCATTAAAAAACCCCACAGAGGTCAGTGGAACAGAATAGAGAGCCTAGAAATAAATGCATGGATATATGAGCAATTAATTTACAAAGGAGTGAAGAATATACAATGGGGAAAGGACAGTCTCTTCAATAAATGGTGCCAGGAAAATTGGACAGCCACAAGCAAAAGAATGAAACTAGACTACTGTCTTACACCATATACAGCATTTAACTCACAATGAAATAAAACTTGAATCTAAGACATGAACATAAAACTCCTAGAAGAAAATTGGTGAGGTCACTTGACATCAGTCTTGATGAAGTCCAAAAGCAAAGGCAACAAAAGCAAAGATAAGTGTCCCTCAATGGATGAATCGATAAAGAAAGAAGATGTGTTAGTAGATCCTTGAACAACATGATAGGGCTTTGACCCTTGGCCCAGTCAGAAATCCAGTTATAACTTACAGTTGGCCTGACATACCAGTATAATCCTACAGTATTTACCATTGAAAAGATTCACATATAAGCGTACCCACAGAGTTCAAACCCATGTTTTTGAAGGATCGTTGTGTATACACAAATGGACAACTATTAAACCATTAAAATGAAGGAAATCTTGCCATTTGCAACAACATTAACGGACCTTTAGAGCATTATACTAAGTGAGATAAGTCCAAGAAAGACGGATACTGTATGATCTCACTTATATGTGGAATTTAAAAAACAACAACAACAAAACAAACTGATGGATAAAGAGAAGAGATTGATGATTGCCAGAGTTAGAGGTTGTGGGTGGGAGAAATAGGTTAAGGAGGTCAAAAGGTAAAAACTTCCAGTGATAAAATAGGTCATTGGGATGCACTGGACAACGTGTTGACTATAGTTAGTAATACTGTATTACATATGTGAAAGCTGCTAAGAGAGTAGATTTTTAAAGTTTTCATCACAAGAAAAAAAAATTGCTAACAGTGTATGATGGCAAATGTAACCAGACTTATTGTGATCATTTCACGATATATACAAGTATCAATCATGTTGTACTACTGAAACTAATATAATATGTCAGTTATAGCACAATAAAAAAATTTATCTGGAAAATAAAAAGTGGATGGTAGATATGTTGAAATTCTTAGAATTGTGAAGGAAATACATCAAATAATATGGATCACCAGATTTAGAATACTATAAGAGGGAGAGAGGTAAGGGAGAACTAAGACATCCTGTTTCGTGCATGGAACTCACAATTTATAAACAAATTTTAAGTTAGATGAATTCATACCTGTTGCCACCTCTGAAATAAGGAAGAAAATGATTTTTCTTTTCTTTTCACAGTGCTGTTACCTTTTCTGGAATCCATCTGTTGAGATGTTTTATAGCAGATATAACAGGAAATCTTAAGACTAATGGCTTCCAGTTTAGCTGAAGATTCAAAATTCTCTATTCCAGTCGAAGTTAAACACCTAGAATTTCAACATTGTTTTAAATGTTGTGTATCTGTAACTTACAGAAGCATCACTTCAGCTTTAAAACCTGTATCTTCCCAAAACAAGAATGAATTTGTGCGTAGTGGGGGAAAGGTTTATAAATGATTGAATTATACTGTCCATTAAAATAGTTTTTTTCTGTTTTAACAAAACTGACAAGAGCATATAGAAGAAATCCATAAAATGAAAACCTATTTCCTACTGTGTAGACATGGATTTGCTATATTTATTGTGTTTTTGTCTTTTAAAGAAAATACCTATTATGTGTGTTTTTAAAAATATTACAGTGGACTAGGTTAAAAAAAGGAACTGCTTTTCTGTTTATTGAGCACTGACAGGTTGAAGATAAATTCTCATATGTATGGCTATAATTTATCTTTTTTCAGAGTCCTTATTTGAATGTAAAAGAAACTATTCTTGATAAAATTTCAGTGAAAACAACAGTCATTTCAGGCTGGAATCAGTTACTTTGAGGTGACCACAGGGTTTCGAATCAGAAGACAAGTTCCAATTCTAATATTTATTATATGCTGGACATTGGTCAAATTGAATTCCCTGAATTTGGAATCAGAAGACAAGTTCCAATTCTAATATTTATTATATGTTGGACGTTGGTCAAATTGAATTCCCTGCATTTCTTTTGTACCTCTTACCTCAGAAGCTACGAAGATTAAAATGTGAAAAGGACATCTGCATATTCTGCATATTTGTAAAGTGAAACCAACCCAAGTATCTAACAAAATTCACAGGTAGATTTATCAAAGAAAACATCCTGTCATGGAGGAAATAACATTTTATCTAATGAAAGACCAAAAAAAGAAAAATAGTTTTAGGTGAGAAAACTAATTTGCAAAGAACAATACTACCAGATAAAAAATTAAGGCTGTTAAACAACTTTGTGGCTTTTTTAGAAAATTCAATTCTGAATATATTTTCAGTTTTATAGTTAATAGTTCTAGTCTCTTCTAACCATCAGTGTTTTAGTGTTTAGTGTTTTAAAAAAAAAAAAAACTTCTTTATATAGGCATTCGCAAAATAAAATACACAGTAACAACAGAATTATAAGTCCTATTTCTACCCACCAGTGTTACTTTACTGCTTGTCTTAGCCTTGGTTCTGATTCACCAAAAGCAGGACCCAAAACAAAAGCTTATGTAAAGTAGTTTATTGGGGATGTGATCCCAGGGAACAGGAGTGATGGAGAAATGAAACAGGTGGAAGGAAAGCCAATCAAAGATGCATTGAGTTGGACACCACATAGGCACTAGGACTTGAATTTGAGGGACCTGAAAGAGCCTTATGAGGTGTGGCTCTGAATTGTCCTTGAAGGGGGGTTAGAGGGCGGCCTCACATCTCTTCTACACTGTACATGCCCAAATACCAAGTAGTTCATACAGCTTCTCAGAAGTCAGGAAGCAGGGTGAGGTCTCCAGAACAGGAGGCAAGGTGGATTGCCCAGTCTAACTTGAAACTGGTTGCCATAGTAATGGCTGAAGTAAGAAGGCCAAAGAGGATCTGAAGTGATACATGGGAGGTTTCATCAGACTGCATTTACAAATGACCTGACTGTTCTAATGCCACCAGAAGTCATTAAATTGGTGTTCACTATGATGATGCTAACCATAGTTTCTCGTCTAATTTACTGGCTAAGTTATGGGTTTGTATATTTAAGATTTCACGTTTAAAAATTTTAAACACTTGAGTTTGTTTGGAAAAAATAACTGATACAGAATACTATGTTCCTTACCTATAAATTGTCATTTCATTGCCATACGAAGCTCTTTACTATTTTTCCCCAGAATTGTAAGGAGCAGGAGGTGAGAAGATGAAGAAACATACTCAAAGAAACACTGATGAAGCAGAAAAAAATGCTAGACTTATAGTTCAGTCCAGTTTTTCCTCCTTAGACAATTCACTGAGCTACTGTTTTTTCCATGAGGGATGATCTCTATAGTCTATTCCAGCTGTAAAAGTTTATGATTATTAGACAGTAATGCTACTTCAGATGAAGGAACCTAAGCCAGGGAAACCTGCTAGCTCAGTGGAATTGTGTGCAAATAAAAGCAGAAGCAAAACTGGACCTTAAATCTTAAAAGTTAATGGCTGTTCCTAGATGTGTTATGAATGAAATTACCTTGGTTATTTTCCATGTTTTAAGGCACTAAGTAGTTCTACCACTTGGAGGGAAAGCAGGATAAACATAAACCATAAAAAGTAACTAGAGATTGATCAAGAACTCAATGAATTAAATCAGGAAATGTAGCAAGGATTCAGGGCCGAAGAAAGCTAAACCAGAGGTTATCTAACTCTGCATTTTGGGGTGCTTGTATCAAAATCACCTGGCCCCTGTACCCTAGCCATGTATATCAGTCTCTTTGGAAAGGACTCAATCTGCATTTTTAAACAACCCACCAAGTGATTCTCAAAACAGCATACAATTGGAGAACCACTGGTACAGTAGGTAGGTGGGAAAACCTACAGAAAGCAGACAAGGAAACAGGGCCAGATAAAGAACAAAAAGAAAATTTTATTTATTTATTTTTTTGTCTTTTTTTTTTGCCTTATCTGGGGCCGCACCCGCAGCATATGGAGGTTCCCAGGCTAGGGGTCTAACAGGAGCTGTGGCTGTGTCGCCACAGCCACAGCAACGTGGGATCCGAGCCGCATCTGCAACCTACACAACAGCTCACGTCAGCGCTAGATCCTTAACCCAACTGAGCAAGGCCAGGGATCGAACCCGCAACCTCACGGTTCCTAGTCGGATTTATTAACCACTGAGCCACGAAGGGAACTCCCTACTGAGCCACGAAGGGAACTCCCAAAAAGAAAATTTTAAAATGATGGATCTTTGCTATTCCCCACCCCCATTCCCCATTTACCTAAGGCACAGAGTAGGTTTTGTAAACCTCACTATTTAGGTCTTAAGTCACAATTTGACTATTTAACAGTCAAATATTAAATGACACAAAGCTATAATAAATGTTTATTGAACTGAAATGAACTGCTGTACAATGTTGCACTAAAGCAGCTCCTCTGAGTCCAAGTGGTACTTTCCAGATCTTTCCAGACTTCAGCTTTTCTACTTAAAACAGCAGAACACCTGATCAGCTGGTTAATCATTTGTGTCATATAGAAGCATCTAAACTCCCATTAAAGCAAAAATATCATCAATGTCATCTGTCTTCTTAATGGTTCCTAATGTATTATGTTTTTTTATTTGCATCATTGTCCAAGAATCAGTTTCATTTTCATTGCTTCCTGTAAGATTTTCAAAAGTTCGTTCCTCTTTAGTTTGTATGACAGGACTTGAAATTCCTGTACGCAAGAGTTGCTCGTTAGGGTAGGGATCAGTTCTATGACCTGCAGGGTGTGAGAGTCTTCCTTTAATGATGTCTGTAGCACTCTGAGTCCCTTGAGGGGGCTGCTGGATTTCCTTTGAAAGAGCCGATTGCAACTTTCTCTGTGGTTTCCTTTGTCTCAGTGAAAATTTATTCTGTGATCTTCTTTGTCTTAGATGATGCTTTGAAGTATTGCTACCTGAGCCATGAAGAAGGCAGTTGCAAATAGATGTTTTTATGCACTCTAGTTTCCTTGGCAAACTTTAAAGGATAGAGGAAAAATTGGAGATTGTTAAGATAACAGGAAAACATTCTCAAAAACTGTTTCCTTTTTATCAACTTCCAACTGAAAAAAGACAATTTATAAGTCCTATGCCTGTGTACAACTCCAGAATCATAAGGAAAAATAAGGAAATCCGGAGCTTCAATCCAAATCTGTGTTTTCAGAGTACAACATCCCCCTGATTCAGACTACAGGCAAACATGTCCCCATTGTTTCCAAAGTAGCTGCTACAACTAGCAAGGGGACTGAATGGTGAAATATCTCTGTATTTTAGTGCCAGAGCTTTCCTTAAATAATTGCTAACCTGTTCATAATGTAATAGGAGGAGAGCTGGGGAGAAGATGTATATCACAGGTGGAAAATTTGCCAGGATGCATCAACCTTATTTCTTGATTAACACCACTTTGTATTATGGCAGGAAAAGAACAAGAAAAAAAAGGAGTAAAAGTGAAGAGGGAGTTTTCCATAAATTTTTAAAGAAAATTTAACAAGTTTTAGACTAAGTGACTCATGCATCAAAACCGTTATGAAGTCCTGAACAGATAAAATGTCTATAGCTAAGAAATTATGATGGCTGCACAGAGCATTTCTTAAAGGATACATAAGCACTGGTCAGAGTGATTGCTTCTGTGAAGAGCGAATAAGAATCTTTATATCTGAAAGTGTTACCATGGGCATCTATTTTTTCTCATAAAACATAAAACTCTAGTGTCTAACCTCATGTACTGTTTTAAGCAGTACTGGCTCATGGTCAAAGACAACCATCCTTAAGCTGTTCTTTGAATGTAAGAGTCACAGGAAAAGGAAGAAATCAATACATGGAGAGTCTAGCTCCTGTGAATGTAAATCTTCTGGTCCCAGAGTCTGGTGTGTGCTTTTGTAGGAAGCACCTTCTGCTCATACCCTCATCCCACTGAAGCTGTCAGCAGACTGGTCTTCTGTCCCACTAGAGGTGGAGCTAGAGCTCCGTGAGGGTTAAATCTTTCTTACACATGGTTGTATCCCCAGGCTTAGCCTACCATAGATACTCCTAATGTTTTCTGAATGAAAAGGTGGAATGGTGAGGAGTATAAATGAATAAGTCCAGTTAAGCAAGTTTACACTCTTCCTCCCAGTGATATATATATAGTTCTATCCAACAAAAGCAGCAAACAAAATTGTAATTTGAGTCGATTCCAATTTTAGCCCCTAGGCTACTGGACATCCTGTTTTAAAAAAGGCTAACTTGAATATATATACTTTTGCCCCAAATGATGACAGAAAAAGAAAGGAATATAATTTTGTAATATACCTACCTATAGCCTTGAGCTTCCAAATGTTTAAGCCGGTTACTTTTAAGAAGTTTATTACCCAGAAAGGTGGTCTGGGCCTTGAGTTTTTTGCTCCTACACCACAGAATTGCTGTTTGGATTTCCTCGGAAAGTTGTATGAAAGTGTCAGCCTCTCGGAATCGTTGCACAAAACTTTTTACACAAGGAGTTCCTATTGCTTTCTGAGAAGAATATTTGGTTGCCTTTAGTTTGGATTGAGACCATTTAAACTCAGTGCTGCTCTCCTAAAATAGGGAAAGATGAGAAAAATATATATATTGGATTTGTTACTGACTTATAAATATATGGCACCTGAGAAAGTTGATTCACAGACTGTCAAAATTTGAAAATGTCTTCTTAAAAGAAAGAAAATTTTTTCAGCTTTCTTCTTAAAAGAAAGAAGTTTTATGCTTTCCTTTTGTCTTAATTTTTTCTTTTATCCCACTCTGTTAACACAAGATTTTTTTTCCTATTTGTGCTAAAACAGACCCCATCTGTGGCTGAATTCATTTGCATACAGATAACAGTATAAGTATTTGCATACTTATCTATCTGTTTAACCCGCACAAAAGAATAAAACTCCACATGATTAAGTGTTGGTCAAAGCCTACCTGGGAGGAAATGTATCACTGAAGAGCCTTTTCCTCTATACTGGACTACCACAACTTGTTTTTCACTGATTTCTATATCCTGAGTCACGCTCCTCAATGTTGGGTCATAAATGTTACTGAAAATATGTGAAGATGGGGATGATTGCTGAATCTATGTCAAAAATGCTTAATTGAGCAACATTTCCAATTCTAATTCAACTATCTTTTGATGTGGCACCTTTGTCTCTTCATCCTTATCTTCTTATATCAAGTTTGAATTTGATCAACTTTTACTGTTTATTAGAATATGCCACCTACTAGTTTTGCCTTCATCCTCAGTTCAAAACTTACCATCTTCCAAATTTCTCAGTTTCAAGAACATAAAGTAGTAGAGACCTATCAATACTTTGTGATCAATCTAAAGCTTGACCTAAAAGCAAGCTAAGCATATTGGAGCTGAATGCTTAAACCGTGGTAATGGCTGGTCATGAATAAGAGGGATGCTGCTGGAACCAACTCCCCTAGAAACAGGTGGACGGACTGCAGAAGTTTCAAAGGTCACAGAGAGCCATAGTTCTTAAGAAAGCTGACAAAAACTCTTAAAACACCAATTAAGAGTTCAAATCCCAGCTCTGCCGCATATTTGCTATGTGGCCTGAACAAATTTCTTATCCTTTCTACACCACAATTTTCTCATCTGAAATACAAAAACAATAATAATTTTACCCACCTTACAGGGCTCTTGTAAGGATTAAAGTTAACACATATAAAGTGTTTTGAACAATGCCTGACAAAGAGAATGCAATATAAGTATAATGATGAGAGTGATGTCATCTCTGGAACTCGTGAATTGAACAAAACAGAAATGCGAGCTGGAATCCTTGTAAACCTTTAAGAAAGTACTCTGACCCATTAGAAATGATTTAAGAATTTGGAGTTTCCTTCATGGCTCCGTGGTTAACAAACACGATTAGGATCCATGAGGATGCGAGTTAGATCCTGGCCTTGCTCAGTGGGTTAAGGATCGGGCATTGCCATGAGCTATGGTGTAAGTCTCAGGTGTGGCTCGGATCTGGTGTTGCTGTGTCTGTGGCATAGGCTGGTGGCTACAGGTCCAATTCGACCCCTAGCCTGGGAACTTCCATATGCCACAGGGATGGCCCTAAAAAGACCAAAAAAAAAAAATCTTAATCATTTCTTTCTTTTTTCTTTCCTTTTTTTTTTTTTTTGCTAGTTTAGGGCTACACCTGCAGCAAAGGGAAATTCCCAGGCTAGGGGTCTAATCAGAGCTACAGCTGCTGGCCTATGCCACAGCCACAGCAATGCCAGATGTGAGTTGCGTCTGTGACCTATACCACAGCTCATGGCAGTACCAGATCCCCAACCACTGAGTGAGGCCAGTGATTGAACCCAAATCCTCAAGGATACTAGTCGGGTTCATTACCTCTGAGTCATTATGGGAACTCTAGGAATGACTAAGAATTCTTGAACAGAATGGAAGAAATAACCCATGAAGGAAAACAGAAGAAAACAATTTTGAGAAGAGAAAGGGTAAAAAGAGTCCAGACGTTATTGATGAAAGAGGGTGACACTGATGTAATTATCTGTGTTAGATCCACAACAAGCAGAGTTTACAGATACTGGCCAAGGAGAGAAATCGTGTTAATGCTCAAAATGCCTATATGAAGAAGGAAATAGAAGCGTCATGAAAAGGATAGGATGGTAAGGAAAGCAGCTTATAACATCCAACACCAATTAAGTGCTGAACACTTTATGTGCACTAAACCTGGCACAACCCTATGGGGTACATACTCTTAATAGAAAGTAGGGTATGGACAAGTCAAGAAACTCATGCAGGGTCCTGCCGCTAGGACAAACCAAAGCCAAGACTCAAACCATTTCTGTCTGACTACAAAGCTCATACTCCTGAGCTGAAGTACAGTCCACTCCTATGATGGATCCTAGGATCATCTTAAATTCTAGCAAACCGTTAATGTTTCTGAAGCTATTCTATTAACTGAATTAATTAGATGCACTTGAATCCCTTGGGAGTGCCCCTATTCATTCAGAAGCATAGTTTTAGACCTAAAATGGCACTATGCTTAGGCTGGGAATAACAAGAGAGGTAAGATTCAGTCTCTGCCCTTGGTAAGTGCGTCTCTACTCTACAAATTAGCAGAAATCATAAGCTGTCTTAAAATGAACCAGACAAACCTGCATAGCTTTGTGTTTCAACCGTTTGCAGAAAGCCCTTACATCAAATTCTGATGACTTTTCTGTGGAAAGAGCATAGATACAAAAACTCAGGCATGCTATTTTCAAACAGTACAAATACTATTTTCAAATCAACAAATTCTTAAGTGAGTGACAACATTCTCTGCCAAATTAGTACAAAAAAAAACCCAAAGGGAATTAAGCAAATAACTATGAAGAAACAAAAGAAGCAAATAACTTTAAATGCTCAAACTTAGAAAACACAGGTATTACCATACCTCTCTAAAGATAATGAATGTGACTTGAGAGATGCTGAATTTTTTCCTACACAACGCATGACTATATTGTAACGTCAACAACCTTTTGTTTGTTCATTTGCATTTTAGAGTGTGTGCCATATTAAAGCAAATTACCTTTTAAGATTTTTTTATTCTTTACTGGCTGTCCAAGATCCACATTATTCTGTATATTGATCTTCATTTGTTTAGCTTTTTTGGAAATTTTAAGTAAAGCTTCTTCACTGGACCTCTGTGATTGCTCTTTTGTTAAAAACAGTTTATTGAGTAATTTAGTTACTCCTTTAGCCACAAAAGCTGTAGGCATTTTTTCCCTAAAGACTTCAAAATAGGGCTGTCCTAAAAATTCAGCAATATCAGAAGGAAAGGTAAAACCTTGGAAGTAAGGCAATGGTTGAATCTTGGAGACCTCCTGAAGTAATGCAAACAATGGCTCATATAAAGAAATCAGCCTTTTTAAAACATCTTTATAGAGAACCCTAGAGAGAGAAATAGGAGCAGATGAATTAGCCAGTAATTATAATTTCAGATTATATAATAACTATAACAGATTCACAGCTGAAAATAATGCCTATCAATCTGCCTCTACAGATTAAAAAAATGATATATTGCATACTTGCAAAGAGCCAGATTAGTCCAGCCCAAACAGAAAAATCTAAGTAAAAAATTTTACATAAAACCAAATAAAGTACTACATGGAGAGGTATCTCTACGGTTTTGCTTCAGAATCCTAAGTGTGGTTTTATCTAGACTCTTAAGTGAGATTTTAGACAAATTTCAGGTTCTTCACACTTTTTTTCAATTTTTTAAGTTTCTTAAGCATGTACTATTACTATAATCAGCAAAAATTAAAACTACTTTCATTATGGAAAAGAATAATGTAGAAAACATTTTAAAATAGTATGATTAGTAATTCTAACACTCTTAGCTCTAAGAACAAGCAGAATGAAAAACAAGATGATTGGATATAGTACTTGAGATATCCAGGTAAAGATATCAGGAGTTCCCATTGTGGCTCATGGGATCAAAAGCCCCACATAGTGTCTGTGAGGAGGCGGGTTCACGCCTCACTCAGTGGGTTAAGGATCCAGTGTCACCACAAGCTGCGGCAAACATAGGTAGCAAATGTGGCTCAGATCTGGTGCTGCTGTGACTGTGGCCGTGGCGTATGCTGGCAGCTGCAGCTCCAATTCAGCCGCTGGCCTGGGAACTTCCATATGCTGCAGGTATGGTCATAAAAAAAAGTTATCAAAGCAAGGGTTCGAATTATTTCTCTTTTTTTCTTTTCATTCAAATTAGAGCTAATCACCCGTTGTTTAAAATGGCTGACTGAAAACAGATCTCCTTATAAATATGGGCAGGTTTTGAGTCCAATAAATACGTTTTATAATACATATTACGTGTTGCACCTAGTATTTGGTTTGCAATTAGTATTACCAGTTTTCCTTACATCAAGTAACTATGCCTCAAAAAGCAGTGGTGTTTCAGGTGGAATTAAGGAATCTAGAACACTTAAGGAAGATCATAGCCATTAAAAATTAGAAACCTAGTGACAAAAATCTAATGATACAGACTGCACAGGAACCCCTTCATTTTAAATGTCTCAGCTTCTCAGGTGCTGAATGATTATAGCAACTTTTCTTTTCTCTTTTTTTTAAATTCCAGTTAATCCTAGGAATTCATTTGCTTAGTTGTTTAGTGATGAGGTGATTTCATGGCTTCAAATTCAAAGCCTAGTCTTTTTGGACATAACCATCAACACTCAGCTTCTCAATCGACCCCGAATAAATTCTAATCAAATGAAGAAATAAAATACCTGCACCTTCGGCATCCCATATAGGAGAGCCGGTATAAAAACTACCAAGAAGAAACTTAGACTGAGTTAAAGAGTTGAAAAAGAAATGAAGGATTTCAAAAGTACGTACATACCATAACCTGCTCACCAGCCCAACCATCACAAGGTTTAAAATAATGAATTCTCGCAAACCAAGATGTTTCACAGTCAAGCTGGAGTATCAAGTTAAAGTTGGAAAACACAACCAAAGGAATTTAGGTTTTAAGTTACATTTATGAAAGAAACAAACTGGAAGTATAAAGAACTTTCTTGAAGGAATTAAAGCCTTAAAACATGTTCTATTTAAGTCACAGAAACTTAAATAAATTAATAAATTTAGTTTCTAAGATTAAGAATTTCTGTCAGAGTTCCCTTGTGGTTCAGTGCTAATGAATCTGACTAGTATCCATGAGGACGCAGGTTCGATCCCTGGCCTCACTCAGTGGGTTACAGATCCGGTGTTGTCATGACCTGTGGTATAGGTCACAGACACGGCTCGGATCCTGCATTGCTGTGGCTGTGGTGTAGGCTGGCAGCTGTAGCTCTGATTAGACTCCTAGGCTGGGAACTTTCATATGCCACAGGTTCAGCCCTAAAAAAAGGAAAACAAAACACACACACACATAAGGAATTTCTGTCAATGCCCTTAGGATAACACATACCAGACAGAGACAGAAGTGTCTGGCAATGGCTGTATCAGGCAATTCCCAGGAAGAGAGGCCAAAAAGCAAATTTTTAAGAATTCCTTTAACTCCTATAAACTTCCTAACTTCCAAACTAAATATAGCCAAACAATCCCAAGTCAGGAGAAGATATTTCAGTTGATTGAAGGATACAGAAATGTTTTGCAGCAGCAGTCCAACAAGCGAAGCAGCAACTTGCAGCCTCCCAAAATCTTCATCAATACCAGTTCTACCACTGGCTGGCTGGGGATTATGCATGCTTTGGAATTTACAGGCTGATTTTCACTTGACAAAAATTAAAAAGTGCATTACTTTCATTCTTAAATATAAACCACTTACATAGCAATTTTCAAGTACAGACTTGCTTTAAGTTCAAATTGAAGTAGTTATGCTTAATAATGACCCACTGAGGTTGACTGACACTTAATATTTCAGTATAATCTATCATGACTCAGATTTCAATGTCACACCATTCCCTCTCACATGCCAACACAGGGAGATTACCTCAAATACTAGGGACCCTTTATTAAAACAAAATTTGTACATCTGACATATAACTGATTATATTCTAACAATAAGTGGGAAAAAGTCTAAGCAAGGTCACAGCAAGACAATGATTTCCCAGACCATCACAAAGGCCACTGCAAAGTGACTGTACCACTTACTTAGAAGAAAACAACTCAGAGAGATCTTGAATTGAACCTTCCAAATCCATGTTTTTCAAGCGTTTTAAACACTGTTCAACCTGAAAGGGGAAGAGCAGTTCAAATTCATATGTATACGATATACAAAGCCACCAATGTGACCAGGAAAACAAATACAAGTTTCAAAGTATGGAAATACACTGAATACCACATAATACCTTTTTTAAGGGGGGAAAAAACCTATAGCCCAAAGTAAGTGTGTCTGCTTAAAAATCTGAAATTTATCCAGGTAAATACATTTATCAAATCAATTATATCTTCAGGTTAAGACTAAGAATTTACTGTATGCCGGGAAGTGCTTGATGCATAAAGGGAACCAAAGTAGGTATAAGATTATTCTCAAGATGTAATTTTTCTGGAGCAACATGATTTCTAATAGTGAAACTATTAAAATGAGATAGTAAATTATTCCGTACTAAATTTCAGCAGTCTGTCAGTGCCACAGACATGAGGAAAATGTTGGAGGGATTGGACATTCTGAACATACAGACCAGGTAGCAAAGGGAACAGAGAAGGGAACACGTGGCGTGAGTAGGAGGACTCAAAGAGTTCAGGTTGCTTGGAATATAAGATCTATGAAGGAAGATGAAGAACAGAGAAAAGCCTGAGCTAAGGAAAACTAAAGAGGCCAGATCATGGAGGATCTTGTAAGTTAAGCTAAGAGGTTTAGTTTTTATTCAGGAGACAATGGAGAACCATGAAAAATTAAAGCTGTGTTCTAAGATGATTAACCTGGCTTTGGTGCACATGAATATACCAGAGTAGAGGAAAGACCAGTCAGAACTGCGAGACAACTAAAAGTTGACAAAGTCTGAAAAAAATGAAATGGCAGCCAGAACTAAAATGGACTAGATGCAGAGAAAGTCTTGACTGATCAGTTTGACTGGGTGGGAGAATTACATAAAAGGAAGAAGAGAAACAGAACACCAAATTTTTCTGACTGGGTAATTATTCACAACTTGGAAGCCAGGAGGAGAAATGTATACGTTTAATCTAACAAGTTTGGCTTTGGCATTAAAGTCTTAGAAGGAGATAAAAGCTGCCTGGGAAAAGAAAACTTAGGGAGAAACCATGATCCCAAATCTTTCTTTGATGAAGAAATCTTGGAGTTCCCGTAGTGGCTCAGCAGAAACGAATCTGACTAGCATCCATGAGGATGCAGGTTGTATCTCTGGCCTTGCTCAGTGGGTTAAGGATCCAGCATTGCCATAAGCTGTGGTGTAGGTTGCAGATGAGGCTCAGATCTCACGTTGCTGTGGCTGTAGCGTGGGACAGTGGATACAAATCTGATTTGACCCCTAGCCTGGGAACCTCCATATGCCCCAAGTGTGGCCCTAAAAAGACAAAAAAAAAAAAAGGAAAATCGTCTTTTTTGCCTTAAGTAGTGGAGTGAAAACCAGAGAGCATGAACCTGTAAGGTCTGAGACAATGTCTTTATTTTTTAGCCCATACACCCAACATGAAGCACAGTGCCTGGTACATACAAAGTTTCAAAAATACCTGGAGAACTAATAAAATTAATGAATGAATGAGCATATTAGGAACTCAGCTTAGGATGTTCTATTCTGTGTGGCCCCTGAGCTAGAGGGCCCAATTTTGTCTTAAATTTTAAAAGCTATACAAAACCACTTTATACAACTTGTTATACATGTATTTAACATACTACTGGTTATATTATATACACTACAATAAATACAACTTTTTTCTTTTTATAATTTGGGGATTTTGATTATGCTTAGAAAAATTGTTTCTTTTTCCAACCCTTTGTCTTGAACAAATCACTCAATCCTTAAACTAGGCAAAGACACAGTGATTTATTTGAGATTGCATATAATGAAGAAAATTTTTCATAAAATTACCTACCTACTAGAAAAAAAGACTGGGAAAGAATCAAACATAACTCCTTTCAAAATAAACTGTTTTTTAAAATGCTTTCAGAAAAAAAAAGAAAGCCCACATGCAACTGTGGGCTGAAGACCTATAAATTACAAGTAATTTACTGTGATTTCCATAAATAACAAAATATTAAGTGACAGTGTGATGTCTGTCTTCATCGAGTAAATATGTTGAGTCTTAAAAACAGGACTTCTTCCTTACCTGTTTGAGGGCCAAATGGGGCTTGTGGCGGCCCATTCTGTTGTGATGGCTGTAAAGGAATGCGCATAGCACATCCATTTCTGCATCTAAGGTTTGGCTCTTCAGTGACAGTATAACAAGAGAGCATTCTTTAATTACAGCTGCAATGCAAAGGTCTAAAGCAGAGACATTTAGTAAGACTTAATAACGTGTATTTCTACGTTTTAGGTATAGCATATAAAATATACACTGAAAGAAGCATCTTCCCTTATTTGTTTTAAAGAAATCAAGAACAAATTAATGTCATCAGTCTCACCTGTAAGAACATGATTAATGATTCCAAGTATGTGAGAAGTCACATAGGAAGGAAGGAAAATGGTGCCAGATGATATCAAGTCCAAGAAATCACTGAGAGAACATCTGTTAAACTAGTACACTTAACACCTTGAGTACCCTTAGATGGAACACATGTTGTATACTTCTCTAAATGGATAAATTAATTCTCTTAAAAGTCAAAGGTACTGGATTTGGGTACCACTTTAAAAATATATTCAGAAAAGAGAAACCACTGTTAACAACTGGAAATTATATAATTTGTGTGTGACTGAACAAGTGGTACTTAGTAGAATGAGATAATAGCTTTCTAGTCGAAAAGCTGTGAAGTAGAAGATGGAGTTAATGTGTTGTCTGTGGCTCTAAGGTGGTAGCACTAGCCTCCTAAGTGGAAATAACACAAAGGCAGATTTCTGTATACAGATAAGTTTCTTACTGTCCCAGCTATTTGAGGCCAGAAAGGGGTTCCTCTGGGATGAGGAGAGAGCTGGTGAGTTTCCAGGCCTAATAGGAATCCTGTTAAGGAATTTTTGAATAGAGGATGGGGGAAGGTTTATTGTAAGCTGAGCAGGATGGATGGATGGGGCTGGGGATGTGATGATTAGACAAGTTACAAGTATTAAATATTAATAACAGCTGTCATTTGAATATTTATTCACTATATTAGGCACTGTTCCAAATACTTTACTCTTTCATCAAAACAGCTCTATAGGCGTTCCCATTTGTGGCGCAGCGGAAAGGAATCCGACTAGTATCCACGAGGATGCTGTTCAATTCCTGCCCTGGCTCAGTGGGTCAGGGATACGGCACTGCTGTGAGCTATGGTGTAGGTCCCAGATGCGGCTCAGAACCCCTGTTGCTGCTGCTGTGGTGTAGGCCAGCAGCTGTAGCTCTGATTAAGCCTGGCAACTTACATATGCTGCTGGTGCGGCCCTAAAAAGCAAACAAACCAAAAACAAACAAAAAGCAGCTCTATAAGGCAAGTACTATTTTTACCCCCATTTGGAAATTAGGTGAGGCCCGGAAATGTGAAATAACGACACTCCCATCCCTCACCCTAGCTCCAGCAGAGGTAGAGCCAGGTTTTAAACCCAGGCCAAGCTCTTGCTGCCTAATAACGGCAATGCTACCATACACTGATATTACACTTTACAGCACGCTCTCCTAAATGACATCATTAGATCCTTCCAACAACCCGGTGATGGACAAGGAAAACTATCCCCATTTTATAGAAAAGGAATGGGGGAACCAGGAAGAGTGCGGTTTGAGTGCAGAGTGCTTGAGTGACGACCCGCCACCCCTGGGCGGCAGAGGACGGTAAAGACTGGCGTAACCACGGCTCCTGGTGGCCTGAGTCAACGCAGGGTTCCCAGGCAGCACTTTTCCCTGACGGTAGCTGCGTCCGTTCTCTGCCCTTTCGGCGCCCCAGGGAGGCCCTTTGTAGACACGGTGGGGCCAGAGTATATCAAAGCCAAGGGCCCCCGCAAACTCCCAACCCCAAAACCTGCACGACCGCGGCCCTCCCCAGCGTCCCACGGGATCCGGAAGTCCCACCCCGCGCACGTGCGCCGGCAGCGGCCAAACGCCTCCTCCGGAAAAGCCTGCGCCCCTTGCGGGGCACCGCACTCACCCAGCGGCGCGTCAGGGTTCTGCACCGTCACTGCGCTGCGGCTCCCCGCCTTGGGGATCTTTACGCGGTTCCACGGCTCCGGGCCGGGCTGCAGCGCAGCCATCTTGAGAGGCAGAGGAGGGCCTACGAAAGGCAGAGCCGCGCGAGACCTAGAGAAGCGACCGAAGCAGGAGACATCCGGCGGGGGAGGGCAAGGGGGCGGGGCCTGGAGGCGGGGAGGGGGAGGGTCCTTCATGGAACCGTGGACCAAATGGGGTGTACTGGCAGGACCCAGATAGTCATTCAGCCCCTGGTCAGGTATCGGAATATTTGGGAGATTTGGCGGTGAGGTAGAGCCCCATCCGTGTACTACTCAATCAGAATCTACCAGTAGCGAGAGGAATCTGCATTGTGTGTATGTTTCCCCAGGGGATTCTGAGGCACAATCAATTTTGGAACTACCTCAAAGCATTCATTTTACAGATGTGCAAAGCGAAGCCTGCAGTTGAGTTGGCGCATACACCTCTATGTCCCCAGACATTAGAGGAAAAGGAAGAAGGGAAATAAGGAGGCAGAGTGTACATTTGTAACACAAGTGATTTATTTACTTTAAGTTAGTCAAGGAAGGCTCTACCTTGAGCAGCAACAAAACTACGATCACATCACAGAAACTTGGAGGTCATCTGACTCTTCATCAACTCCGTCTTCTGTCAGCGTCCAAAACAAGATGATATCCCAAGCACTGCCGACCCCCACTTCATTATATCTACTAGTTCATTTACCTTCAGCCACCCTGATTCTGCCTTACTAAAGGCCCCCACCACAGTGCTAAATTACTAGCTCATCCAAACCTTAGTATCCATGTAGGTAAAATAATAATGCAGAATGATAAGGTGCTCAGAGTTGAAAAGTGCTTTAGAATAGTGCCTGGCATACAAACAGTACTCTTAGCAGAATTAATATTGTTGATATTATTTGTATTGTTTAATACAAACAGACTTGCCATAACACTTTCCCTGCTCTCTGTGTATGTCTTTGTACATATAAATTTCTCTAGCTGAACCATCTCCCTTAAACACAACCTCCCTCAGCTCTGGGTAGCTCTTCCTGAACATCCCTTTCCCACATAGAGACCCCTTTATGTACTATGTATTGGCTTCTGTATTAGCTTCCTGTTGCTGCTGTGTAGTCACTTAATGCAGTTATACTACATTTCTGGAACTTAGAAGTCCAAAATTGATCTCACCGGACCAAATTTGGCAGAGATGTATCCTTCTGGAAGCTCTAGTAGAGAATTCATTTTCTTGCTTTTTGCAGCTTTTAGAGGCCACCTGTGTTCCTTGGTTCATGTCTCCATCCTCCATTTTCAAAATCAGTAGCAGAGCATCTTCTAATCTCTTTTCATCTTCTTCTTTTCTCTCACCCTTCTGCATGCCTCCATCTTGAAAGGACCCTAGTCATTATGTTGAGCCCACCAGAATAACCCAGGATAATCTCATTTCAGAATCTTTAAGTTAATCACATCTACAAAATTTGTTTTGCAATGTAAGGTAGCATATTCATAGATTTGGAGGATTAGGATGTGGACATCTTGAGGAGGCATTATTCAGCCTACCACAGACTCTCACAGAATTTACTTCACTGTATAGTGTGTTTGCATGTCTCCTTCTTCAATGGCATGTGGGCTTAATGTAAATAATGTAGCTTATTGATCTCTATATAATAATGCTCAGCTCAGAGCCTGGCATGTAATAGGACCTCAAGCAATTTTTGACAGCTTTATTGAGATAAAATTGGAGTACAAAGAACTGCACATACTTAGTGTGTACAGTTTTACTAATATGTCAATATTTAATGGCTAAAGTAAGAGACTAGATAATGCTTGAATAATGCTTTTGATGGACAAGTAGGAATTTCCCAAGCAGGTAAGGGAAGAAGACATTCCTGACAGAGAGATGGTAAACAACGTGGGTTGAAGAATCAGTAGTCCTGGCTGGGTCAGTATTGCTGGAGCATTATGTTTTTTGAGGGATGAAGCTGAGAGTAGTGGTGTCAGATCAGGGACAGAATCTGGATTTACCTTGAAAGCTGGTGGCTTTCAAACCTGGCTGATCATAATTACCTGGGGATAGTCTTTTAAAAGAGAAAAATTTCAGGCCTCACTTTAGAAATTCTTATTCATTAGATCTGAGTAGAGTTCTAATCTGTGTTTTTAAATGCTCCTTGTGATGGTGGCCTAGATTAGGGATTCCTTGTTGCAGGTGACAGAGAGGTCACCGAGTCTTAGGCTGGGCATTTGTGGTCATCTTGAATCAGAGGATGAGCACTCTGGAGAACAGATTAGAAGGAGATGAGCCTGGAGGAAGGGAGGTAAGGCAATCGAATACAAAAGCTGAGGCAAGAGGGAATGAAGGCCTGAACTCAAACCCTGGCACCGAAGATGGACACTATGATTTATTTAGATGTCTAGTATTTAGGTATTTAAATGTCTAGTATGACTTCTAGACTTTTGCCTTGAGTTTGAGATGGAGCATCCAAAAGAAGAACAAATTTAGGTAGTTGGCAGGAATTAGGGAGATAACTTTTGATATTCTGAGTTTGAGATTGCCTGTCCATCGCCCGCAAGAATATGTCCATTTCACCGGTTGAACACATGGGGCTGTAGCTCAAAGGGTAATTGCAAAGACAGGAAATAAAGATGGTGAATATAAGATAATGTTTGTAGAAGCTTAGATGTGAAGGTAAGACAGAATTAATATAATAACGGAGAGATGCAGGATCAAGCAGGGTATTGTTTGTTCCAGTTTTTTTTTTTGTCTTTTTGCCTTTATGTAGAGCCGCACCCGCGGCATATGGAGGTTCCCAGGCTAGGGGTCTAACAGGAGCTATAGCCGCCGGCCTTTGCCACAGCCACAGCAACGCGAGATCCGAGCCGTGTCTGCAACCTACACCACAGCTCACGGCAACGCCAGATCCTTAACCCACTGAGCAAGGCCAGGGATCGAACTCGCAACCTCATGGTTCCTAGTCGGATTTGTTAGCCACTGAGCCATGACGGGAACTCCCTTTGTTCCAGTTTTAAGGACAGTGTATCAGTTGGGGGTTCCACCAGTCAATCGGAATCAGTAGGAGACATAGATATAAACTTTTGGAAAGAAATTTGTCTTACACAGTTGTGGGGGTTAGATAGTCAAGTCTGAAATCCATAGGGTAGGCTGTCCTGAAACTGTCTTAAAACTCAGGCAGGAGCTGAAGCTGCAGCCTACAGATGGAGTTTCTTCTCCTTCCTGTCCTCAGGGAAACCACAGTTCTGTTTACAGGAACTTTTAAACTGAATCAGGCTCATCCATATTACCCAGGATAATTTCCTCCACACAAAGTCAGCTAGTTATAGCTGACAATCATGTAGAGAATACCTTCACAGTAGCAGCTAGTGTTAGATTTATTAACTGGGTACTCTAGCCTAGCCATACTGATACATAAAACTGACCATCATAGACAGAAAATGATTTGATCACCTGAATAGGCCAAGGGAAATGGGGCCAAAAGAGTGAGCGAAGCTGGACCTACTAAAGAGATGAAGGGGAGAACTGATGAAGGAAGATCCATTATTCATTCAACAATGTTTTGGAGCATCAGCTGTTTGCCAGACACCATACTAGGTCCTAGAGGAAACAAGCAGTGGCGGAATCAAGTGCTTAGGTAGAGGGTTTGTCTTAAAGATCAGAAAGCCTTTATTCTCTGAGCCAGAAGGAAAAATAAAAATAGCTTTAGACATGCATATGTTTGGGGTAGGGGAACAGAAAGATGCAGGAGCTTCAGTGGAGGAGGATTTGCGAACATTATCCGGAGTGGAAGGCAGGGAGATGGGTTCCAGGCAAACAGTGGAAAATTAAAACCACAGCTTGCTTGAACTGGGGGATATGGAAGAGGCATGGGCTCTGTATATTACAAAGAAAGTGAGGTTTTAGGGCCATGCTTTAAAAATTTTGAATTTGCAAAGAAAGACTGCTGCAGACACACGTGACTGTGAAATAGATAAAACCTTGTCCAACTCATTAGTAATCCAAGAAATACAGACTAAAATAATTTCGAGGTATTATCAAGTAGACCATGAGTAAAAAGCATGGTGTCCCATGTTACTAGGGCTTTGGACAAAAATTTAGATATGACGTTATCCTTTGTTGTCATCATGAAAATGGAAAATCAAGATGTATAAAACAAATGTAAGCAGAATTGCCATGGTTAAGGGTGCAAGGTAGAATGCAGGGTCCTTGCATTAAGGCCTCTTTCTAGGAAAGAGACATGCTAACTAGCATGTATCAAACTCTTAGGATGTGTGTGTGTATCTGTGTATGTGATGTTTGTGTGCATATGCCAGTATATTCAGAGACATACACTTTATGGCCCATTTAGCTGCGACCTCTCGGGGCCAGTCCCAGGCTTCTGTACTTTGCCCTGTGATGCTGGGCTGGGATTCCGCCAAACCCCATGGTCTTTGCCAGCTAGTAGTTCTGCTCATATGGACCACTAGAGGGAGATTGGAAGGTAGGAGAAGGAGTGAAAGGACTTGTTTCTTCCTGTTTTCTTATTCCTGACAATTCCTGGCAGCAATTCTTCAGCCCAGGTAATGGCCATTGCTTCCAGTCCCTGACCCATTTTTACACATTGGCAGAGCTAATTGACCCCTCATAGGTACTAGCAACACCTGGAATGTAGTATGCTGGATGCTGTTTTTGTCAAAGATCTTGTCAAATCCTTTCCTCTAAAAGTCTAAATTCTGGTAACTCTAAACTCTTCCCCTTGTCTCCCCAGCTCCAGGGGTTGTAACTATTTTTCAGCATTTATCTCAAGGTTATCTCAGTATTGCCTGTGTGGCTCTTCAGTTCTTAATATCATTTTAGCCAATTCATTATATTATATTCTCTCTGGTGAAATACTTAGTATGATTCTGTTTTACTAAGAATGATTCATGAATAGGAAGTGGTTGGTCCATGTCCTTAGCTTTGGACACAGTAGTGGTCTCTTTACCAGGGGAAATGGGATTTAAGCATCCATGATATGCTGTGACATCATGCTTAAACATGTGTGGATGATTGTGTTGAAGTGCCTTATACAGACCTAAGGGGACCAGATGATTCTATGATCCTGCAAGAAATGACAGGCTCAGATCATTAACTCTTAGCTCGAGTCACGGAGAATCAGAGAGCTTCTCTGGTGGTTTGAAAAGAATCACTTGTTTCTTACATCCGCAGGGCTGATCTTGTCCCAAAATTTAAATTTGTGGGTTGCAGAATTTCCACCTAAATTGAATTCATAGATCCAAAAATTTTTTACGTGTAAAGTAGGACATTGATTAGTAAGAAGGACTCTGAGACTTGAAATAGGAACCACTTCGACTTGAGAAAAGCTGAGAATTGTGGAGCATTTTGCCTTCTTGTGTCTGAGGGACTTGAATAAAGACCCTATAACAATCTCAAGACCCACTCCAACTGCTTCTCTTCACCTCCAGACCTAACTCAAGTCAGATCTCAGTTTGCTCCAAGGGGACAAGTACAAAGTCTGACATGGAAGGAGATGGTTTACTCCAAAATAATTGCAAAATGTCACTAATTTTTATTGATGGAGATTGAAATAATAGTGGATTTTAAGGTTATTAGATTAGAGAATGGAATATAAAAAACTGAATTAGGCCAAAGGTATTGATATGGGTCACATATTAGTTACTAAAGATTCTTACAGTTAGAAATTTATGTAATGATTTTCTCGGTTGCTTGAAACTTGAACTCAGCTAAAGCCTATACTCAGTAAAGGTAAAATGCCAGATTTTTCCTGGCATCATAAAGAATGAGGAATCCGAAGTCTCAGAGATATTAGCATTATGGAGTAGATATGTAATCTGTGACCTTCACACCCCCCTTTCCTGAACTTTGTCCTTCGAGAGGTCACTCCCTCCACCAAGGCACTGAGAAAGACATGAATGAGAGGCTACCACTGTCCTCACAAAGTTCTGTGATGGCTGTCTTCATAGGCTATGGTGGTGGTAAAAGATACCACCACTGAAATTGGCTCCCTGATTTCAGTGAAAATGGTGGGATCCCAGAATGACAAAGGCCAAGTGACAATGATTAACTACAAGAGACAAGGTTAGTGCATTTATTATAATCAGCAATAGGGACAAAACGGTAACCAAATTTTTGTGAGTAGCATGAATCTTTAGTCGTAACTAATTGATTATGTTATCTGTAGAAACTGAAGAGATGGCAGCCTGTTAAAATTATTAAAATATTATTTCATGGATATAACAGGGGCCCAAAACCTAATTTGAGCACCAAAATGGACAGACATGACTTCTTACTCATTTTCCAAACCTAAGCAATTTCAACAATACAGAATCCATTGATGAACAAGGAAGCTGGTAAAAAGATGCTCATTACTACTATTTATAGTAACAAAACTTTAGAAACATGTAAATATCCCTTATCAGTTGTCTATTGCTGTTTGGCAGTCAACGTATTAGTGACTTAATCATTTTATTACTTACAGTTTTGTGGGTCAGGAGTTTGGGCAGGGGTCTTGAAGGGCTGGCTTGTCTCTCTTCCACATGGTGTTGGCTGGGGGGTTCTACTGGGTCTAGAGGACCCACAATGGCCTCCCTCACAAACCTGGCACTCCCTTTGGGATGACTCAAATGGCTGAGGGTGAGCTGGGATGGCTGGGTCTCTCTTTTTCCATGGCATTAGCTGGGCTGCCACATGCATCTGGGGTCTTGGTTCTCCTCCGTGTGGTTTCTCTCTTTCTCTTTCCTTGTGGCATCACATCCTCTCAGTAGGATGACCTGGACTTCTTTACATGCAGCTGGTTTTCCCCTGAGCAAAAGCAGGTGCTACAAGGCATCTTAGAATCTGAGCTCAGAAGTCCCCAAATGCCACTTCCATCATATTCTGTTGATCAAAACAAGTCATAAGGGGGCAGCATAGGTTCAAGGAATGGGGAAACAGACACCAGCTCTTGTTAGAAAAAGCAGTAAACATATATTGCAAAGAGATGTGAACACAGACCTGATCCAGTTCTTGGGGCCATTTTCAGCAACTTATTACAGTCCAATAAGAAACATTTCTTTTAAAAAATTAGAGTGTATCCACACAAGGAAGACAGACAAAATTGCCATAACAAGAAGACCCCAGAATATGTAATGGTTCAAGCAGAGTAGATGTTTGTTCTTACCCATGTTGTGTTCAGTACATGATTATTCAGAAATTTAGCCTCCTTCCACCCCTTGACTTTGAATCCTCCTTGGGTCTTGTCATTGTCTTAATCTAGCTGTAAGAAGAGCATAAAAGAGACATACCTGCTTCTTAAAATTTTTGGCTCAGGAATAGCACACATCACATTCATTTCCATTCTTTTGGCTATGCCTAACTGCAAGGCCTGGAAATGTAGCCTAGAAATAGATTTTGATGAACAACTGAAGACCTTGTTCCAGTTATTTTGTAAAGAAACGCTCACAGTATATTAAATGAGTGAAAGATATTATAAAACTTTATATACACTGTGACTTCAAGTCAGGGAAGGGGCAGAGATGTGTATATCTGGAATGAAAATGATGCCAAGATATTTATAAGCTTTGTTTTTCTGGTTGGTAGAGTACTAAAGTTTTATTTCCTATTCTTTTCATTTTCAGAATTGTGTTCAGTGGACACAAATTACCTCCATAAAATGAGAAATGATGTTTTTAAATGTTAAAATATCTAAAATATAAACTCAAAGCACTCTTTGGGCATCATTGCTGACAATCAGTCTCAACCCCTAGAAGTTCATAGAAATGTAAAGAAAAAAGTGTCCATTGATCAATAACATTATTTTTGCCACTCTATTTTCTCAAGTATATAGGGGCAGGTTTACAATTTTAATACAGACAGTTGCTAACTTAGGCCATTTCTAAGTGCATTGTTTGAAACTGAAATTTTTTCTCCCATAAAATAAATGTAAAGGATGATGATTAAGATCCAGAGCCAGCCCACCAAAGCCACTTTCCTCCAAGCGTTCATCATGTCCCAGCCATTAGTTCTCTAGAGGACAACTGTGGATTCCAGGATTGTTACCGAAAAGCCCTTTCCACCGTCAAGATTAAGGTAGCAGGAGCACATCTTCCGTCAACTTGTGTCATCCTTACCCCCAACAAGCCCTGGCAGCCAGAATGGGGCACTCACACCCTGCCACATCCCAGAATCAGTTTCTCCACCAGGGAGGAAGTGGGAGCTGGGGTGTCTCGGCAGTGAGCCCCTGGCTTGCGGGGAACAGAAAGTAGAGGGGAAAGCAGGGTTCTAGGCCTGGGCAGGGGTTCCCATACAGCATGATCATATGAGACCTGAGATTCTGAGGGAGATGTGGTGGTGGGATGTCAGATCAGGATGACAGGGGAGATGCTAGGGACTCGTAGGATGAGGGAGAGCTGTTTTCTCCATTCACTTCCCCATCATAGACATACTAATCTTGAATGCGTTAGTTCTTTGCCATCCCAATCCTCTGTCATCCCAGCTCCTTATTGGTCCTCATCTCCAGTTAGGGTTACAGCCACTTCACTTCAGCCATGTGCTCTCAAGTCATGTCCCAAATCTTGTCACCATCCAGAATTATTCCATCTCTGATATCATAAATTCAGACTTTTTTGTCTTTCTGATGATAGCATCCTATCTTTTTGACTTTCTTACTCAAGTTATGACTTATAAATCTGATCTGAAACCTCACTGAATCACCTGTCTGTAACCTCTTACTCTTCCCATCAGAATCTTCCACTTCATCCTGATTTGTATTCAGCTTAGAGTCTCCCAGTCCATTGCTTGCCAATGTTATTAGTCCCCTCTCCCCCTTATACTGCCATCATATTTGCCTGGCAAATGTCCAACCCTTTATTAATTCTACTCTCTGAATTTTCTGTAATTAGAAGAAAAAAAAACCCTCAGACAAAAACTCTACTTTCTAATACCAAACTTACGAATTTACTTGTCCCTCCACCCATCCTGCCTTCCATTCCTCCAGTTACAGTGGATAAGGTGATCCTCCCTTCACTTTAATTGAAGTGAGTTGTCTCCACCAGGAAAAGCTTTTTCAGAAAAAAAGATCATGTGTGCTTCTACCAAGCAGAGCATCTGTCATAGAAGAAGTGCACAATATTTATCAAATGAATAGCAAGTTAAGAAAAAGATAGGGACTGAAAAAAGGAATAAAATGGTTACTCCTCCTCCCTTGTTTTACTGTTTATAGTCAAGAGACAGAAGAGCATTTTTGAGGAGGAAGGCAGAAATCTTCTCATATGAAGGGGACAGAAGTTGAACAAGACAGTAGCTGAAGTGTTAGTAAGTCTTAGATTTCAAAAGTCACTTGAATGAATGAATGAAAGTCATTTCCATGGTACTGACTGGCTGTGTATATTTTCCTAAGAAAAAATCTTCCTTTAGAATATTCGTGAACTTTTTTTTTTTTTTTTTTGCCATACTCATGGCATGTGGAAGTTCCTGGGTCAGGGATCAAACTCATGCTGCAGTTGCGACCTGTGCCACAGCTGCAGCAATGCTGGATCCTTAACCTGCTGTGCCACACGGGAACTTCCTCTTCCTTTAGAATAAATTTCCAAATAAATTCCTACACTTCTGCCATGTAGAATAATTTTATGTCCGAATCCTATTTATCCTTTAATTCCTAGTTCAGATGCCTCTTTTTTTCACCTACCTCCAAAGCTGGAACTAATCTCTTCTGTCTCTGAACTCCCATCTCCCTTTCTCTCTACCTCTCTTACAATAGGGACTGATAACAGTCTGCCTTGTTCCTGAGACAACTGTGCTGGGTTCTCCAAGCACCTTCATGCAGGGGATGTATGTCCTCCCTCCTGCTGGCACATGGATGCTCAGCAAATACTTGTTGAATAAATACTGAATGAATTAACTCATGAATAAAAAGACCTTTCAATAAGAACCAAGTACTAGCCTAGCATTAAGAATTTCTTAATTCAAGAAACACAACAGCTCTATAAGTCACTGCGCCACATTTGAAAAGCCAGTCATACATATGCATAATGTGTTAATAACCCATACCCTGGTGTCCAAAATGTTTCCTTGATTCTAAAAATTCTTGTCACAGATTTTAATTTTAAAAAGCATGCTTCTACCTGACTAGACCTTTTGAAAATTTTGGCATTTTTAGGGCTGTAAAAAAAACATATTTTCTTTCAAAATGTAATTTACATGTAAAAGTCTTAAGGAGACAGTCTCTTATTTGCACTCAGGAACTTTCAGAAGATATGACTCACGTGTTTCATTTGAATTCCTGAATTGAATTTTGATATGAAAGTATAGGTATAAATCTCAGTTTAAAGTCTGGAGTATGTAAGAATTATAATTTTCGTGGGTCAAATGCTGATTTTCATTTTTTGGAAATGTGTGAAGATAACCTCTTGCAAGAATCTTATAATTATCTAGAGACACATGAAATGATGGTTGAAGAAAAGAGATGAAAAGGCAGTAACAATTGAGTTCTCAGCAAATGGAAATAAAAAAGGTATAGAGGGTTCCCTTTCCTCCCCACCCGCTCCAGAGTTTGTTATTTGTTGACTTGTTAACGATGGCCATTCTGACAGGTGTGAGGTGGCACTTCATTGTTGTTCTGATTTATATTTCTCTAATACTTAGCGATGCTGAGCTTTTGTTCATGTGCCTATTGGCTAACCATATGCCTTCATTGGAGAAATGTCTGTTTGGGTCTTCAGCCCATTTTTCAATTGGGTTGTTTGGTTTTTGTTGTTGTTGTTGTGAGTTGTATGAGTTGTTTGTATATTTTGGAGATAGGGGATTAGGTTTTTGTCTGTTTCATTGTTTGCAAAGATTTTCTCCTGTTCTGTGGGTTGTCTTTTTTTTTTTTTTTAATGGTTTCCTTTGCCATGCAAAAGCTTTTGAGTTTAACTAGGTCCCATTGGTTTATATTTGTTTTCATCGACCTTTATTCTAGGAGGTGGATCAAACAAGATGTTGCTGTGATTTATATCAAAGAGTATTCTGCCTATGTTTTCCTCTAGGAGTCTTATAGTATCTGGCCTTATGTTTAGGTCTTTAATCCATTTTGAGTTTATTTTTTGTGTGTGGTGTTCACTATTGGTGGGAATGTAAATTGGTACAACCACCTTGGGAAACAGTGTGGGAGTACCTCAGAAAACTAAATATGGAACTACCATATTATCCAGCAATTCCACTCCTGGGCATAGATCCAGATGAAACATTCATTCAAAAAGATACACATACCCCTATGTTCATTGCAGCACTATTCGCAATAGCCCAGACATGGAAACAACCTAAATGTCTATCAACAGAGGAATGGATTAAGATGTGGTACATATATGCAATGGAGTATTATTCAGCCATAAAAAAGGACAAAATAATTTGCAGAGATATGGATGTAACTAGATATTCTCATACTAGGTGAAGTAAGTCAGAATGAGAATGGCAAATATCATATGATATCAGTTATATGTGGAATCTAAAATATAGCACAAATGATCCTATCTACTAAACAGAAACAGATCACAGACATGTAAAGCAGACTTGTGGTTGCCAGGTTGTGGGGGGGGCAGTAGGATCAATGGGAAGTTTGGGGATAGATGCAAACTGTTGCATTTGGAATGGGTAAGCAATGGGGCCCTACTATCCAGCACAGGGAACTATGTCTAGTCTCTTGGATTAGAACATGATGGAAGATAGTATGAAAAAAAATATATGTATGATTGTATCACTTGTTATACAACAGAAGCATTGAAGAAACATTGAAGGAACATTGTAAATCAAATAAAATTAAAAAAATAAAATTTAATAAAATTGTAAAAAATTATAAAGGCATGGAATAAAAGCCCCCATTACTGAGAAATCAGACTCTTATAGAGCACCCTTTCAAACTCCATTCAATACATATTATTATTATAACATTTAGCTTTACAGTAGAGTATAACTTCATAGCTTTAAGTGGAATTACTCCTCATGGACCTTTGTATAGACGACTGATCAGCATTAGCTCAGAAAATCAGTCCTGTTATGGCTTGTGCAATACCCACCTCTCCACCAGAGGGCAGCAAGAGGCTGTGCCCAGATTACTCTTTGCCTGCTCCTTCTAGCTTCAGTTAGAAGCCAAGGAGAACAACCTAATCTACATACCAACTCGCCAGTAGAATCTCAGCTTCACAACCTCAGACAGAATGGAGACAAATGGACTTACCCCTGGCGAAGGAGATTTAAATAATCAAAGAAACGTCTTACAGGAGAAGTAGATGCACATCTACTTTTCAGGGCTTTGTCCCTGACTTGGAAGCAAGTCATGTGATCTGAAGGCCTCCTTTGGCCAAAAGTGGCATAACTTAGTTTATATTCAAGGAACAGAGTCACCTGACCCTGGCATTGGCAAGACTTAGAGAAAAAGTTGATAATCAGATAATTGGATGTATTTTTTTCGGCATTAAAGGCTCAATGCTCAAGAACTGGCCTTGGAGAAAATGAAATAAGTATTCCTACTCTTTGACAGCCTTGAGGCAGAATTTCCAAGTCAAATTTATAAGGTGTATAGGGATTTAGTTTCTTGTTTTGCTTTCTTCTCTCTTGCCAGTTACCTCCTGAGAGCTGGGCATGGAACACTAAAATCCCTCTGCTGTGGCTGCCAGCAAGTCTGTGCCTGATTTGGCGCATTTCTGAAAAGGTACCAGGGCCTCTAGTGGAATATAACACCCTAATACTAGGCCAAGGGATGGATCCAAGCCACATTTCAGTGTCTGCTGCTGAACCTGGTTCCAAGCAGGGGCTATCTTTTCTGCCCGAGAAATTGTTACCAGAATCTTTCAGGTGTCTGCTTTTGTGACTAAACTCATCAAGAGAATGTTTTTAAAAATTAGGATTCACTCAGAAAGGAGATAGCCTCTCTTCACCCACCATTTCCAAGAGACACACCATCTGTGTACCCAGAGACCCTCACAGAAGTACACATGCGTCCATGCATACTTGTCAAGACACAGAAAGTTCTCAGGAGAATCAGGTTCCTAAAAGCTTTTTCTCTTTTACACCAGTATTTACTGCTGTCTAGTCTCATACAACCTACTATGGAAGATACTGGCATAGCAAGAATTTTGCCTCAGGAATATATAGGAAAACATAATCAAGGCAGAAAGCAGGTGTAGTCACATAGTGGCAAGGTATTCAAGTGTGACAGAGCCAGTACACAGAGTTACACCTAACTCAGGCCAACTCTAGGATAAAAATGTATTAAAATTTGCCTTGAAAATCTCCCACCGTGAGCAGATAGGCATCATGAGAATAGGGATGTTTAGTTCCTTGTTCTAACAAGAAGCTATTTCATTCCTCATTCTGTCCTAAGTGCCTAGAATAGTTCAAATACTCAATTTTTGTCAAATGAAGAAAATACGTAAGTTACCACATCAGAGACCAGTATCTCTCAGTGAGTCTGTTTCAGACAATCCTTTCCCCCTCCAGTTTTAAAGCAGATCATGATTTATTCACTCGAATGCTAGCTGATGTAGTTGACCTGGCTCAAGGGGCTGTGCTGTGTGCCTCTTTAATAACAGTCGCATCCAGCGAGGCAAGACGCTCACCTCAGAGAAGCCCATGGGCACAGATGCTGACTGAATAAAGGAAGATTCCCATCTCCTACTCTCTTGTGGCCAGATTTTGCAAATAAAAATAGAGCGTGCCCAGTTAAATTTGAATTTCAGATAAATGAATTTAGCATAGTACAAACTTATACTAAAAAAACAATTCATTATCTAAAATTCAAAAGTAAATGAATGTCCTGTATTTTTGGCAGCACTAATGTACAGCATACACTTGCTGAGTAGAAGGGGGGAGGAACTGTCTGACCTTTAAGTTGTGACCTTCCTCAGGTCACACAGGTTATATTTTTTAACTTCAGTGTATGAATGCCACTGTAGCATGACCATGACAGTGGATCCCATTTAATTCCTTTAGCTGTGGCATTGAAAATTCCAATATTTGGAAATGTTCCCTGAACTCAAAGTTTTGAAAACCTAGTATAGGATCTTTGGTAATCAGTCTCCTTTGATCTGAATGAAGGGTCTGCCCTGTAACCTTCTCCATCCCCTAGACTTGAATGCTAGGCAGATTTTAATTGTAAGCAGACTTTAATTTCTGGACAGATAGCTTTGTTCAGAAGGTTGAAACTAGGCTTAGGAGGTCCTGTGTTTCCTAAGTGATATCCAGCCTATTATCAACCTTCTGATCACGAAGTGTTTATCACAGCCAATTCTGGGAGTGGGGCAGGAAATCATACTGCAAGAGTGTGGGGGAAAGTACCGAATTAAGTAATGATAATACGAACTCATTTTTTCCAACATGAATATGTTTTAGAAAAAGTGATCCCCAGACTTCTGTTCACAAACATCATATATTAGTCCTGGACAAGAGCCAGTCTTTCTTGAGAACACATACCTGGCTATAAGCATAACAAGTGTTCAGTGCCTGGCTGTGGTCTCAGAGGGACCTGGTCCACCTTTACCCAGAGCTCAGCCCTCATACGTGATGGCTCAGCTCAGCCAGAAGGCCCTGTGGATAACCCTGGGTACCTGGGGTGGGGGTGGGGTGAAGGAGTGGCAGGGGGCAGAGGAATTTAGCTGGTAAGCAGAAAAGGAGTATATACGAATGAAAAATCTTTGTTCAGATAACCTCAGAGTTTAGTGATAGAATTTTGTAGAGAAAATGTTCTTTTGTCACTTGTAAGCATTATTGCTTTTTATTGAACTCTACTATGCATGAATAAAAGGAGACCAAATAAATGAATGAAAATAAAACTCTTACCTTCCTAGAAGCCTCCATGGCATTTAAGATCTTTCATAAATTATCCAACCTCATTTCCTGCCACTTCTTTCTAGGACTGCCATACTCTACCCCAGGGTTTCTGAACCTCAGCACTATTGGCATTTTGAATGGATAATTCTTTGTCGTAAGGGACTGTCCTGGGTGTTGTAGGATATTTAGCAATATCTCTGGCTTCTACCCACTATATACCAGGAGCCATCCCCAACTCCCACCCCGCTGTCAGCCTCATGATAGCCATTTAAAATTACCTGGAGACATTGCCAAATGTCCCCTGGGGGACAAAATCACCCCCATTAAGAACCACCAGGGGATGACTCCCTCAACCCCCACTGAAACCACATTTCTATGAACGTATTTTTACACCCTCCCCCATCTCCCCCACACACCTCTCTTCCTGTTCCTCTTCCCTGAAACACCCTACTTTCCCCCTTTCCATTGACTAACTACTTACTCTTGAAAGTCTAAGTCAAATGCTGCCTATCTGTATAGTTTTCCTTACCGTCCATGCCCACTGAATTTCCTTTCTCTCTTCTGGCTGCCAGCAGCACCACACGCATCTTTACTGCTGGTACTAATGGTGTTTACCACACAAAGGTGCAATTATCCCTTCCTGTCAGGAGAGTGAGTTTCTCAAGAGCAAAATTTGCATATCCACACTACCTGGCCAGATCTATGTGTGTGTGTGTATCGCAACAAATATACATAGCACTCAGATGTTTTTGTTGAAACATAAGCCAAAGTCCTAAGTCATACTGTTTTTTCTGTATTTCCTGAAGAAATAAATGGAATTTCATAATTATCAAGTTGATTACATTAGACCAGATCCCACTAGAATGTGCTTCAGCAAATCTGGATTACTCAACATTTCCCAAACACGCATGGTAATTTCCCACCTTTAAACCATGATTAAAATTGTTTTCTTCACCTGGAAGCTTCTATTCTCATTTCTCCCTACTAAAATTCTCCACAAACACCATCTCTACTTCTCACAGCTATAGACACACACGCACACAGTATGACTTCCTTCTGAAGGCATCATTGCTTTTTTCTATTCTTTTCTAGCTCTTCTCATTCTCTTATTCTCAGTTGTTTTCTCTTAAAGTTGGAGTCTACACCTTGAAGGCAGAGTCTCTATCTTACCCTTTTTGCAGCTCCTCCCCAAGGGTTTGCACACATTAGGCACTGATCAAGCATTTGTTGAATTGAACAGAAAAATCAGAGGTTGTTTAAAAAACGCCATGTGGAGATAAATATAAGTATATACAGAAAGGAAGGGGATTGTGACCCATCAGAGGGAAGCTTTAGAAAGATCAGTTCACTGAGGTCAGGAAAGAATGGAGGTGCATTATCAGCATTCCAAGGGTAAGGTAAGTCTGTTGCTTTGACAATAACAAACATGTCAGGGACAATGACAGAGTTTGGTACCTAACTGGAAATGAGACAAGAGAGAGGAGCTGGAGGAATAAATAATCCTGATTCCGAGTGCTAGGATGATGACAGCATCACTCACCAAAATATATAGATTCAAGGGCGAGGGTCAGGAGTGCAACTGTTGCATGTCACTAAGTCACCCCAATAGAAATATAACAGAGATGGTTGGAAAGATGAGCTTAGAGAAGAAGGGGGACCTCAGAGGAAAGCTTGGGAGTCAGATAGCTGAGGCCAAGGGGCAATGTAAGGTGCCTGAGGGGGGAGGTCAAAAGAAGAGAGGAGAAGCTAGTGGGGGGGGGCGAGCAGGGGCTAGTGGTGGGCGGTGAGCAGGGGAAGGTGGAGCACAGCGCTGTGGACTGACATTTCAAGGGTTTCACCACTGCAGAAGTGGGTGGGAACAAGAGCTGAAGATGGGCCAGGAGATTCATTGATCTGGAGGTCTGTTGCTTTCGAGTGATGAGATTCCATGGCACAAAGGGGCCAAAAGCCAGACTGCTAGAAGATAAGGAGGGAAGGAGCAGTGAGAATGTAATGGCTGAGACAGAAGAAACTGATTTCCTCAACAAGTGTGTCAGGCAGAGGGTACCTCGGTAGCTCGAGGGCAGAGCAGGGTTCAGAAAGGTTGTGTTTGTTTTTTCATTGTGTGAAACTGGAACCTGTTTGTAGACAGAGGGAAGGGGGCTTGAAAGTGGGAGATGTTGAAGCTGTGAAAGAGATGCATCAAGCCAAATCTTGGAGGAGGTGGTATGGGATTTGAGTCTCAGAGGAAGGCTGGCTTTGGAAGGAGAAGGAAAGAGAGAGAGAAGGAAAGAGAGGCACAGTGGGGAATCACAGGATGAAGGCAAAGAGGAGGGCGGAAGAGCCCCACCCCCACATGCCTTCACCCACCAGAGCAGGGGGGGAGAGCACGTGCCCAGGAGGCCCAGGTTGTGAAGCCAAGTTACCTGAGGACCACCCTGAGACCACTGTGTCAGGGAGATGACAACAGCCAAGTGAAAGGGCAGCAGTGAGGTCCCAGGCTTCCTTTCAGATGGACATGTCTTTTCCTGGAAAACTCTTCCTCATCCTTCAAGATCCAAATCAAAGAAAGACTGATCCCAAATCAAAGATTTGATCCCAAATCTGAGATTCCTTCTCTGGCTCCCCCAGGTGGAATCTGAACTCCAGGGAGTCACACTTTCCCCCCAGCCCTCAGCCCTGCAATCCTTGTAAGGGTATTTACCTTGTATTTCAAGTTTCACTCAGTTGTCCCTCCCCTGAGTTCTTAAACTTCTCCAAGGTCATAGTTCATCTCTGTATACCGTGAGTCCGGCAACACGGCCAGCACACACAGTAAATGCTCAAAAACAATGAGTGAATGAACGAAGGGACGAATATATGAGTGAATGATACTTCCTCCCCTGGGGGAAGCTGACTGCTGCTCACAGTGTATTAATAGAGCAGAGGGAGACCTCAGCTGAGATATTAGGGGAAAACTGCACGTGTAGAGACATGTGAAGTAAGAGCACATGAGAACAAGAATAGCCGTGAAACAAATGTGAAACTCAAACGGTTTTCTCAAAAGCCATATACAGTCCTGAATAGCAGGGGAAATGAGTGGGAGGATAGGGAGCTGAGTGAAAAAAGTAACAGGCCCAAGAGATAATTTCCAGTTGGGAATGGAATGACTTCCTAAATCGTAGAGTGTGTGGTCCAGGGAGCAGAGCACCACAGATGCTGTTAAATAAAAAAAACAAAAAAACAAAAAAAAACAAAAACTCGTGACTTTTTTTGGCAAAAAAGGAAGTCTGTTTTGAATCTGACAGCCTCGCTAGCAGTACATAGCCTTGCCTTAAAAAGCAACAGCTTCATGAAATCCTCTTTCAAATGGAATTCAGTTTAATGTGAATAACGGTGCCTTGCGATACTGGTGATGCTCTCACAGCCTTCCTGCTTGGTGGGTGTGATTCGTCCCTTTTACACGCGAGGAAACAGAGGCAAGGAACAAGTGAGGAGTCTAGGGTCACACACACACACAGGGCCAAAATTAAAGACCGAGTCTTTCCCCTTTTTTTCCTTTTCTTTCTTTTTTTTTTTTTGTTGTCTTTTTAGGGCCTTACTCGTGGTATATGGGGGTTCCCAGGCTAGGGGTTGAATTGGAACTACAACTGCTGTCCTACAACACAGCCACAGCAGCCTGGGATCCGAGCCGCGTCTGGGACCTACACCACAGCTCACAGCAACACCAGATTCTTAACCACTGAGCAGGGCCAGGGATCGAACCTGAGTTCTCATACGTACTAGACAGATTAGTTTCTGCTGAGCCACAACGGGAACTCCTTTTTTTTTTTTTTTTTAATTGTAGTGTAGTTGACTTGCAGTGTCGTGGTAGTTTCTGGTAAAGACTATGTCTAACTGCAAAGCCCGTAATCTTCTCACTCTATTAAGTAGATGCTCCATCAAATGTGATCAGAAAAGGGTAGTGAGGGGACACCCTTAGAATCAAGCCTGGCTTCCTGGGCATGCTATCTGGTTAGGCACACAGGGCTCTGTGAGTAAAAGGGCCTTGTGTTTGGCTTCATGTTCTGCTCTTGCTGTGTTGAAATTCTTAATAATCTTTTAGCAAGAGGCTCCGCATTTTCATTTTGCACTGAGTCCCGCAAACTATGTAGACAGTCCTACCTAGAATCAGAGTGTTTGAGTTGGAAGGGCGTTGAGAGATCATCCCTTCCACCCCACCCACTTTAGAGATGAGGAAGCTGAGGCACAGAGAGGTAAACTGTCCTGCCTTCGGTCACACAGCTCATTGGTGGCAGAGCAAGAGCAGGACCCAAGTATCCAGTGTTCTTTCTCCTTTACCACACCAAACCCTCAAGAGTCTTTAAAATTAGGGAAGGGGAGTTCCCATCGTGGCTCAGTGGTTAACAAATCCAACTAGGAACCATGAGGTTGCAGGTTCGATCCCTGGCCTTGCTCAGTGGGTTAAGGATCCGGCGTTGCCGTGAGCTGTGGTGTAGGTCACAGACGCGGCTCGGATCCTGCGTTGCTGTGGCTGCAGCGTAGGCCGGCGGCTACAGCTCCTGTTAGACCCCTAGCCTGGGAACCTCCATATGCCGCGGGTGCGGCCCTAGAAAAGGCAAAAAGACAAAAAAATAAATAAATAAATAAAATAAAATAAAGTTAGGGAAGGGAGGTTCCCCCTTCCCTACAGCAGCTTACCTCTAGCCAAAATACCATTTGTGGCTGAGCTGGGTCAACTCATTTCACTCTTGGGCGAATAGCCCTGGGTTTTCCATAAAACCAAATGCACATAAACCTGGATGTGATTCCAACAAAACCACAATGTCTACACTGTGGTAAAGAAACTTCTAGCTGAGTCTCTCACCCAACGCCATCCTTATCCTCTCTAAGGAGCATTTCTTAGGCAGAGAGAGGCTGGCTCAGGCAGGGTCAGGCTGGGGTCAAGGCCAAGGTAGACAGGGGAGGCCAGACTCAAGGACAAGGCCAAGTTCCTACCAATGCCGACCCAGAGAAGAGGAAGCACTTTGGCACTGCCCATCTCTGTCTGGGCCTGAGGCATAGATGTGCTGCTCTCCTAAATTTAAACCCCGACGTTAAACCCGGACAGCAGAACCTGTCAGAGCCACCCTCAGTTCAAGACTGAAGTGACCAAGCATTTGTAAAGGTTTGTGCTCTTCTTTTCCATACCCACATATTTGAAAGTTTCAGTAAGGAAGAAATAGTATTCTGATTTTCAGCCCAGAAAACATGCATTTGCTTCAGAAGCACCAGGGCATGAGGCTCTGCTCAGGGAAGAGCTGGTACCGAGAAGCATTATACAGTTTTGAAGGTCACGTGAAGGAGAAGGCATGCAGCCCATGCGGGCTACCAAGGAAACTTGGTTATGTTATGAAAAAACTCTTTGAGGTTTCCTGGTGCTGTGCAAAGGCTTTACCTGTAGACACTGTGTGAGCAGTTTCCATTTCAGTCAGAAAGAACACAGTCAGTCTCAACATTACAGTGACAGGGGCGCAACTGAATGAACTGGCCCCAACCAGATGATTATTATCCTTATGGCACATCATTGCCACCTAACAAAGAGGACAGGAGGGTCTTACCTCTTGTTCACCAATGTGTCCAAGTACCTGGCACATGATAAGAGCTCACTGAGTACTTGATGTGTAATTGAATACAGCTTGTGGCTTTGAGTGATCACTGAGATACTGGCATAAATGAATGACAAATGTAGGGTCATAGATTCTCATTCTAGCCTGCTGACCAAAGAGGTGTATTTCAGGGACCCTGAAAATGTAGAATGGGTCCGTGAGGCCTTGTGTGTATCTGATCCAAACGATGACAAGGTGGGAAAAACATTAGAAACTACTGTTCCATTTCTTATATCCCTGAGGGCTCTATCTATTTAGGCTAATTTAGCAACTCCAGCATACATACAATCTATGTATATATATTTGTGTATTTTTATAAATAATATATATATATATATCCATGTGCATATATGTGTGTGTGTGCGTACACGTGTATTTATATATATAAACACCCCTGACTCCTAAATGCTCCATGTCTTCTTTCACAAAACAAGAACACTCTTCTTTCCAATCTGGAAGACCAGTATCAACACAGTACCAGTCTCCAATCCACTGACTCCATTCAGATTTCTCCAGTTATCCCAACGTCTCTTTTCCCTTGTTCCTCTCCAGGAGCACCCATTGTCTCATTGTTCTCCTTCAGTCTGGGACATTTCCTCCTTCCTTCCTTGGTTCCATGTTCCTGACAGTCTTAAAGAACATAGACTTTCCATTCACCAGGATGACCCTCCACTTGGATCAGTCACATGTTTCTTCAGACTCAAGCCTTGCATTCCTGGCAGAAAATTTGGAGAAAAGATGCTGTACCACGTCAGGAGGCTATACGATAGCAATCTGTCCCACTACTGGTGATATTAAGCTTGATCATCTGGCCAAATCTGTATCTGCTAAGTTATCTACTGTGAAGTCACTGTTTTTCTTTGTGTTTGATTAGTATTTTGTGAGGAGATAGCCCAGTATTACACCAATTACTATTCATCAAACCTTCACATTTTATAGTTGGAATTCTACTGCAGGGAAGAACTTCTCCTTCATGTGTTCATTTATACATTCATTTATTTATATCAGGTGAACTTGTGGATTTTTATTTTATTCATTGAGTTTCAATTAAATGTTTTCATTATTTATTTTGATGCTGTCCTTGTCCTGATCAGTGGGAAGTCCTTCAAGCTGACTTGTAAATCCAACGATGTGTCCCTATCATTCTTTGGGCATTTCTTTACTTTCTGCCACAACAAGATATTTCAGGCTCATCATGTTCTTATCTTGCCCAAGCCTTTAAACCACTCATTCCACTAAGGAGCCCTGGAGGTATTTAAAAGCCAATATCTGGAATTTGGTATGCTCATTTATACATATATCTCTAAGTTTTCTGTACCTGTGTGTGTGTATTTAAAACTTGATGAGTTTATACCAGTAGTTCTAACTTCTTTCCAACACCTCAGGATCTTCCTATTTTTCCCATTTTCCATGTTTAAAAATCTTGTTTCAGCTGGTGAGAAATGTGGATCTGACTATCCTCAATATTCTTGCCCACTTGCTCAGTCACTAAGCTGTTTGCTGAAGGTAACCAATCCCCAGCCTCCAGCTGCCCATTCTACATGTCACCTCTGAGTCTTCCCTGCTTTTTTAAAAATTTGAAGTATAGTTGACTCACGATATTGTGTTAGTTTCAGGTGTTCAGCATAGTGATTTGTGGCTTTTTTTGTTCCCTTGGTTTTTTTTTTTTTTTTTACAGATTATGTTCCATAATAGGTTATTACATAGTATTGAATATAGTTCCCTGAGCTATAAAATAAATCTTTGTTGCTTATCTAGTTTATGTATAATAATTTATATCTGTTAGTCTCATATTCTTAATTTCTCCCTCTCCCCCTCCTTTGGTAACCATAAGTTTCCTATGTCCGAGAGGCTGTTTCCATTTTATATATAGATTCACTTGTATTATTTTTCTAATTCCACATATAATTCCACATTTTTCTAATTCCACATATATATGATGTCATATGGTATTTGTCTTTCTGTGTCTGACTTATATCACTAAGCATAATTCTCTAGGTCCATCCCCATTGCTGCAAATGACAATATTTCATTCTTTTTTATGAATGAGTAATATTTCTTTGTGTATGTGTGTGTGTGTGTGTGTATATATATATATATATATATATATATATATATATATATATATGCCACATCTTCTTAAGCCAATCATCTCTTGATGGGCACTTGGGTTGCTTCCACGTCTAGGCTATTGTAAATAGTGCTGCCATGAACAATGGGGTGCATTTATCTTTTTGAATTAGAGTTTTTGTTTTTTCCAGTATATACCCAGGAGTAGAATTCTGGGCCATATGATAGTTCTGTTTTTAGTTTTTTAAGGAACCTCCATAGTGTTCTCCATAGTACCTGTGTCAGTTTACATCCCCACCAACAGTGTAGGAGGGTTCCCTTTTCTCAATAGGGTTCCCTTTTCTCCAACATTTCTTATTTGTAGACGTTTTGATGATAGCCACTCTGACCAGAGTGAGATGATACCTCATTGTGGTTTTCATTTGCATTTCTCTAATAATTAGCGACACTGAGCATCTTTTCATGGAAAAATGTCTATTGAGGTCCTCTGTCCATTTTTTTTGATATTGAGTTATGTATACTGTTTGTATATCTCAGGTATTAACCCCTTGTTGGTCACATCATCTGCAAATATTTCACCATTCTGTATGTTGTTTTTTCATTTTGTTGATGGTTTCCTTTGATGTGCAAAAGTTTTTAAGTTTGATTAGGTCCTATTTGTTCATTTTTGCTTTTATTTCTCTTGCCTTGGGAGACTAATCTAAGAAAATACTGCTATGATTTATGTCATGGAATATTGTGCCTATGTTCTTTTCTAAAAATTACATGGTATCATGCCTTACGTTTAGGTATTTAAGCCATTTTGACCTTATCTTTGTATATTGTGTGAGGGAATGTTCTAATTTCATTGATTTACATGTAGCTGTCCAGCTTTCCCAACACCACTTGCTGAGGAGATGGTCTTTTCTCCATTGTATACTCTTGCCGCCTTTGTCTAGATTAACTGACCATAGATTTGTGGGTTTACTTCTGGGCTCTCTGTTCTGTTCCATTGATCTATTTGTCTTTTTTTGTGCCAATACCATATTGTTTTAATTAATATGGCTTTGTAGTATTGTCTGAAGTTTGGGAGAGGTATGCCTCTGACTTTGTTCTTTTTTCTCAGGATTGCTTTAGCAGTTCTGGGTTTTTTGTGGTTCCATACAAATTTTAGGATTATTTCTCCTAGTTCTGTAAAAAAATGTCATAGGCATTTTGACAGGGAATTTATTTAATCTGTAGATTGCTTTGGGTAGTAGGGCCATTCTGACAGTATTAATTCTTCCAATCCAAGAGCATGGGATTTCTTTACATTTATTTGAATCATCTTCAATTACCTTTATTAATTTTTTGTCCTTTTTAGCATATCGGTCTTTCACCTCCTTGGGTAAAAGTTTAATCCTAGGTATTTTTTAAAGGCTATTTAATTGGAATTATTTTATACTTTCTTTTTCTGATATTTCCTTATTAATATATAGAAATCCAACAGATTACTGTACATTAATCTTGTATCCTGCTACCTTACTGAGTTCATTTTTTAGTTCTAATAGTTTTTGCATGGAGACTGTAGGATTCTCAGCATAGGGTGTCGTGTCACTTGCAAATAGTGACAGTTTTGCCTCTTCCCTTTCAATCTGGATATTATTTATTTATTTATTTGTCTGATTGCTGTGCCTAGGACTTCTAATACTATGAATAGAAGTAGTGAGAGTGGGAATTCTTGTCTTCTTCCATATTTCAACAGGAGACTTTTAGCTTTTCACTGTTGAGTCTTATGTTGCCTGTGCGTTTGTCATAAACAGTTTTTATTTTGTTGAGATTAAACTCTACTTTAATGGGAGTTTTTATCATGAATGGATGTTTTAGTCCTTTTTTTTTTTTTTTTTTTTTTTTTTTTTTTTTTTTTTTTTTTTTTTTTTTTTTTTTTTTTTTTTTTTTTTTTTTTTTTTTTTTTTGTCCACACCTGCAGCATGTGGAAGTTCCCAGGTCAGGGATTGAAACTGTGCTTCATCAGTGACCCAAGCTGCTGCAGTGACAACACTAGATCCTTAACACACTGTGCTGCAAGGGAACTTCATGAATGGATGTTGAATTATGTCAAATGCTTTCACTGCATCTGTTGAGATGATCTTATGGTTTTGTCTTTGTTTCTGTTAATGTGGTTATCACATTGATTGATCTGAATTATGTTGAACCATCCTTGTGACCCTGAAATAAATGCAACTTGATCATAGTGAGTGATCCTTTTTATGTATATTGGATTCAATTTTCTAATATTTTGTTGAGGATTTCTGTATTCATCAAAGATATTGGCCTTCTTTTCTGGCAGTATCTTTGTTTGGTTTTGGTATCAGGGTGATGGTGACCTCGTAGAATGAACTTGGGAGTGTTCCTTCTTCAATTTTTTTGTAATAGCTTGAGAAGGATAGATACAAGTTCTTCTGTGTATGTTTGGTAGAATTTCGTAGTGAAGCTTTCTGGTCTTAGACTTTTGTTTGCTGGGAGATTATTATTATTATTACTACTATTATTATAGATTTAATTTACTTCCAGTGATCAGTCTGTTCAAACTGTTTCTTCTTCTTTTTTTTTTTTTGCTGGTCCATAAACCTGGGCTTTATTTTTTTTTCTTTTTTTTTCTCCATTTTTTAAAAGTTTATTGAAGTATAATTGATTTACAATGTTGTGATAATTTCTGCTGTACAACAGAGTGATTCAGTTATACATATACACACATCCATTCTTTTTTCAGATTCTTTTCCCATATAGATTATCATGGAATTTTTTTTTTTTGCATTATAGCTGGTTTACAGATTTCTGTCAGATTTTCCAACTGCACCGCGTGGTGACCCATTACATGTACATATAAGGATTTGTCACATGTAATTAGATATAGTTCCCCGTGCAATACAGTTGGAGCTCCTTGCTATTCCATCATTAAAGCACTAGTTATCCCCATTCCCTCCCACCCCTCC
>PVHT021183694.1:2093985-2129241 GCA_004024745.2 Catagonus wagneri | reverse complement strand
CAGATTCAATGCAATCCCTATCAAATTACCCATGACATTTTTCACAGAACTGGAACAAACAATCCAAAAATTTATATGGAACTACAAAAGACCCAGAATTGCCAAAGCAATCCTGAGGAACAAAAACCAAGCAGGAGGCATAACTCTCCCAGACTTCAGGCAACAAACTGTTTCTTCTTGACTCAATTGTGGCAGGCTGTATATTTCTAGAAATTTCTGTTTAGAGAAGACTCTTCAGCATTTCTTTAAAATTAGGTTTAGTAATACTGAATTATTTTAGTTTTTGCTTGTGTGAGAAATTCTTTATCTCTCCTTCTATTCTGAATGATAATCTTGCTGGGTAGAGTATCCTAGGCTGCAGGATTTTCCCTTTCAGGTCTGTGAATATACCATGCCACTCCTGACCTGCAAATTTTCTACACAGAACTCAGTGAAAGCCTTATGGGGGTTCCCTTGTAAATGACTCTTTTTCTTTTATTGCCTTTAGAATATTCAAACTTTAACTTCTGCAATTTTAATTATGTCTTGGTGTGGGTCTGTTTGAGTTCATCTTGTTTGGGACCGTTCATGCTTCCTATACCTACATATCTGTTTCCTTCTAGGTTTGGGATATTTTTTTAATTCAAGGAAATTTATTATATTTATAGTTGTACAACCATTATCACAACCTAATTTTACAATATTTCTATCCCAAACCCCAGACCACCCCCCCCTCCACCAACCTGTCTCCTCTGGTAACCATAAGTTTTTCAAAGTCTGAATCTGTTTCTGTTCTGCAAATAAGTTCATTGTCTCCTTTTTTTAGATTCCCCGTAAAAGTGATAGAATATGATGTTGGTGTCTCACTGTCTAACTTCACTTTGCGTGATAATTTCTGTCCATCCATGTTGCTATAAATGTCATTATTTCATTCCTTTTTATGACTGAGTAACATTCCATTGTGTATATATACCACATCTTTATCCACTCCTCTGTCGATGGACGGTTAGGTTGTTTCCATGTCTTGGCTATTGTAAATAGTGCTGCAGTGAACATTTGGGTGCACGTGCTTTTTGAATCATAGTTTTCTCTGGATAGATGCCCAGCAGTTGGATTTCTGGATCATATGGTAATTTTATTTTTAGTTTTTTTGAGGAATCTCCATGCTGTTTTCCATAGTGGTTGCACCAATTTGCATTCTCACCAACAGGGTGAGATGGTTTCCTTTTCTCCACACCCTCTCCAGCATTTATTGTTTATAGACTTTTTGTTGACGGCCATTCTGGCTGGTATAAGGTGGTACCTCATAGTGGTTTTGATTTGCATTTCTCTAATAATTAGTGATGTTGAACATCTTTTCTTTTTTTTTTTTTTTTTTGGCCATCTGTAGCGCCTTCTCTGGAGAATTGTCTGTTTAGATCTTCTGCCTATTTTTGATGGGGTTGTTTGCTTTTTTGGTATTAAACTGTGGGAGGTGTTTATATATTTTGGAGATTAATCCCTTGTCATTCACTTCATTTGCAAATATGTTCTTGCATTCTGTGAGTTGTCTTTTCGTTTTGTTTAGGGTTTCCTTTGCTGTGCAAAAACTTTTAAGTTTATTTAGGTTCCATTTGTTTATTTTTGTTTTTGTCATTACTCTGGGAGGTGTGTCTGAGAAGATCTTGCTGTGATTTATGTCACAGAGTGTTCAGCCTATGTTGTCTCCTAAGAGTTTTATGATATCTGGTCTTATATCTAGGTATTTAATCCATTTTGAAGGTTTTTTTGTGTGTGTGTGTGTGTGTGTATGGTATTAGGAAGTGTTCTAATTTCATTCTTTTACATGTGACTGTCCAATTTTCCCAGCACCACTTATTGAAGGGACTGTCTTTTCTCCATTATATTTTCTTGCCTCCTTTGCCATAGATTGGTTGACAGTAGATCTGTGGGTTTTATTCTGGGCTTTCTGTCCTGTTCCACTGATCTATATTTCTGTTTTTATGCCGGTATCATACTGTTTTGATGACTGTAGCTTTGTAGTATATTCTGAGGTCAGGGAGCCTGATTCCTCTATCTCCATTTTTCTTTCTCAGGATTGCTTTGACTATTTTGGGATCTTTTATGCTTCCAAACTTTACAATATTTTGTTCTAGTTCAATGAAAAATGCCATTGGTAGTTTTATAGGGATTGCACTGAATCTGTAGATTGCCTTGGGTAGTATAGTCATTTTGACAATATCAGTTCTTCCAATACAAGAGCATGGTATGTCTTTCCATCTGTTTGTGTCATCTTTTGATTTCTTTCATCAGCATCTTATAGTTTTCAGGGTACAGGTCTTTTGTCTCTTTGGGTAGGATTATTCCTAGGTATTTTATTCTTTTTGAAATGGTAAATGGGATTGTTTCCCTAATTTTTCTTCCTGATCTTTCATTGTTAATACATAGAAATACAGTAAATTTCTGTGTATTAATTTTGTATCCTGAGACTTTGCCAGATTCATTGATGAGCTCTAACAGTTTTCTGGTAGCATCTTTAGGATTTTCTTTGTATAGTATCATGTCATCTGCAGACAGTGATAGTTTTACTTATTCCTTTCCAATTTGGATTCCTTTTATTTCTTCTCTGATTGCTGTAGCTAGGACTTCCAAAACTATGTTGAATAATAGTGGTGAGAGCAGAAATCCTGTCTTGTTCCTAATCTTAGTGGGAATTCTTTCAGTTATTCACCATTGAGAATGATATTAGCTGTGGATTTGTCATATATGACCTTTGTTATGTTGAGATATGTCCCCTCTGTGTCCACTTTCTGGGTGTTGGATTTTGTCAAAAGCTTTTTCTGTATCTACTGAGAGGATCGTATGGTTTTTATTTTTCAGTTTGTTAATGTGGTGTATCACACTGACTGATTTGCAGATATTGAAAAATCCTCACATCCCTGGTATAAATCCCACTTGATTATGGTATATGATCCTTTTAATATATTGCTGGATTTGCTTTACTAGTATTTTGTTGAGGATTTTTGCATCTGTGTTCATCAGTGATATTGGCCTGTAATTTTCTTTTTCATGTGGTGTCTTTGGTTTGATATCAGTGTGATAGTGGCCTTGTAGAATGAGTTTGGGAGTGTTTTCTTCTGCAATTTTTTGGAATAGTTTCAGGAGGATAGGTGTTACCTCTTTTCTGAATTTTTGATAGAATTCACCTGTGAAGCCATTTGGTCCTGGACTTTTGTTTGCTGGAAGTTTGTTTATCACAGTTTCAATTTCAGTACATGTGACTGATCTGTTCATGTTTTCTATTTCATCTTGGTTTAGTCTTGGAAGATAGTTCTTTTCTAAGAATTTGTTCATTTCTTCTAGGTTGTCCATTTTATTGGCATATAGTTGCTTATGGTAGTCTCTTATGATACTTTGTATTTCTGTGATGTCCATTGTAACTTCTTTTTCATTTCTAATTTTATTGATTTGAGTCGCCTCTCTTTTTTTTTTTTTCTTGATGAGACTGGCTGGCTAAGGGCTTATCAATTTTATTGATCTTTCCAAAGAACCAGATCTTTTCTATGGTTTTCTTCATTTCTGTTTCATTTATTTCTGCTCTGATCTTTATGATTTCTTTCCTTCTGCTAACTTTTGGTTTTGTCTTTTTTTCTCTCTCTAGTTGCTTTAGGTGTACAGTTAGGTTGTTTATTTGAGCTTGCTTCCTGATGTAGGTTTGTATTGCTATAAACTTCCCTCTTAGAACTGCTTTTGCTGCATCCCATAGGTTTTGGATTGTTGTGTCTTTGTTGTCATTTGCTTCTAGGAATTTTTTTTAATTTCCTCTTTGATTTCTTCAGTGACCCATTGGTTGTTTAGTAGCATGTTTTTTTGTCTCCATGTGTTTTTGTTTCTTGCAGTTTTTGTTTTTTGTTGTTGTTGATTTCCAGTCATGTAGTGTTGTGGTCAGAAAAGATGCTTGATATGATTTCAATTTTCTTAAATTTACTGAGGCTTGATATGTGACCCAGAATATCTATCTTAGAGAATGTTCTATGTGCACTTGAGAAGAATGTGTACTCTGCTGTTTTTAGATGGAATGTTCCATAAATATCTATTAAGTCCATCTGGTCTAATGCATCATTTAAGGCCTGTATTTCCTTGTTGATTTTCTGTCTGGATGATCTGTCCATTGCTCTAAGTGCGGTGTTAAAAATTGCCCCACTATTATCATGTTATTGTCCATTTCTCCTTTTAAGGTTGTTAGCAGTTGCCTTATATATTGAGGTGATCCTACATTGTGTGCATATATATTTACAGGTCTTATATCTTCTTCTTGGTTGATCCTTTGATCATTATGTAATGTCCTTATTTTTATCTTATAATATTATTTGTTTTAAGGTCCATTTTGTCTGATGTGAGTATTGTTACTCTGGCTGTCTCTTGATTTCCATTTGCACGGAATATTTTCATCCATCCTCTCACTTTCAATTTGTATGTGTCCCTAGAACTGAAGTGGGTCTCTTGAAAACAGCATATATATAGGTCTTGTTTTTATATCCATTTAGCTACTCTGTGTTTTGGTTTGGGCATTTAGTCCACTTACATTTAAGGTAATTATTGATATGTATGTTCTTATTGCCATTTTATTAATTGTTTTGGATTTGTTTTTGTTGGCCTTTTCCCCCCCTTCTTTTGTTCTCTTCTCTTATGATTTGATGACTGTCTTTAGTGTTGTGTTTGGATTGCTTTTTCTTATTGTGTGTGTATCCATTGCAGATTTTTGGTTTGTAGTTACTGTGAAGTTTTGATATGAGTCTACAATATACAAGATTGTTTTAAGTTGTTGGTCTCTTAATTGCAAATGCATCTCTGGAATCCTGCATTTATGCCCTCTTCCTCTCATGATTTCTGGTTTTGCTTGCATATTTGCATGTGGATGATTTCCTGTCTTTACTATTTGTATGCCTTTACCAGTGAGCCTTGTCATTTGTAATATTTTTATTTCTAGTTGTGGCCCTTTCCTTTCCACCTAGAGAAGTTCCTTTAGTATTTATTGTAAAGCTGGCTTTGTGGAGCTGAATCCTCTTAGCTTTTGCTTGTCTCTAAAGCTTTTGAATTCTCCTTCAAATCTGAATGAGAGCCTTTCTGGGTAGAGTAATCTTTGTTGGAGGTTTTTTCTTTATGTCACTTTAAGTATATTGTACAACTCCCTTCTGCCCCAAATATCATACAAGGGAACCCCCCACAGGTTCAGCTGATTTTTCCCTTCTGAAAAATCAACTGATAACCTTCTTGGGGTTCCCTTGTATGATATTTGTTTCTTTTCCCTACTTCTTTCAATGTTTTCTCTTTGTCTTTATTTTGGTCTGTTTGATTAATATGTGTCTCAGAGTGCTCCTCCTTGGATTTATTTTATATGGTACTCATTGTGCTTCCTGGATTTGAGTGAGTGATTGATTCCTTTCCCATGCCTATTATCTCTTCAAATATTTTCTCTGGCCCTTTCTCTCTCTTCTCTCCTTCTGGTATGCCTATAATGTGGATGTTGGTGTATTTTAAGTTTTTCAAGAGTTCTGTTAGACTGTCTTCATTTATTTTCAATCTTTATCTTTTCTGTTCTATGTCAGTGATTTCCACCAATCTGTTTTCTACCTCACTTATTTGTTCTGCCTCCTGTATTCTGCCCTTGGTTCCTTCTAGTGAATTTTTTATTTCAGTTGTTGTATTTTGCATCTCTGCTTGCTTAATCTTTAGATCTTCTATTTCTTTATTCATTGTTTCTTGTAAGTTATCAGTTTTTGCCTCCAGTTTATTTCAAATATCTTGAATCATCTTTACTATCATCAGTCTAAAGCCTTTTTCATGGAGGTTGGTAATCTCCAGATCACTCAGCTGTTTTACTGTTTTTTTTTTCTTATCCCTGTATCTGAATTATAATTCTCTGCCTTTTCATTTTGTATAGATTTTTGGTGTGGTCTCCTTTTTGCAGACAATAGTGTAGGTTATCTTGTTTCTGATGTCTGCCCCCCTTGAGGCTGAAGTTGCTGCAGGCTTCCTGATTGGAGAGACTGGTGCCTGCCCACTGGCAGGTGGAGCTGATTCTTATTCCTCTGGTGGATGGGGCTCTTTCTCTTGGTGTGATTAAAGGCAGCTGTGAGCCTGGAGAGGTCTTTTGGCAGCCTGTTTGCTGATGGGTGGGCCTGTGTTCCTACATGGAGGTTTGTTGTTTGGCCTGGGGCTTCCCAGCCCTGAAGGGTGGGGCCAGATTTTTCCAAAATAGGCCCCTCTAGGGGAGCTCACACTGATGATTATCCAGAGACCTTTGCCTCCAATGTTCTTCCTCCTCAACAAGACACAGTCCACCCCCTGTTTTCCTAGGAGATCCTCCGAGAACTGCAGGCAGGTCTGGCCCAGATTCCTATGGAATCTCTGCTTTGTCCTGGGATTCAGTGCACATGAAATCTTGTGTGCATCTTTCAAGAGTGGAGTTTTTGTTTCCCCCAGTCATGTGAAGCTCCTGTACACAAGCCCCCCCCCCCGGCGCTCAATGCCAAATGCTCTGGGGCCTCCTCCTCCCAATGCCAGAGGAGGAGGCATGGGAACCTGCTGTGAGTCTCAGAACTCTCACTCCCGTGAGTGATACTCTGTAGTATAGTTACTTTCCAGTCTGTGGGCTGCTCACCCAGCAGGCATGGGGTTGTTTATATTGTGTAATCACCTGTCCTACCATCTTGATGTGACCTCCTCTTTGTCTTTTGGAGTAGGATATCTTTTTTAATAGTTTCCAGTCTATTTTGTTGAAGATTGTTCCGCAGTTGGTTGTGATTTTGTTGTTTTCATGAGAAAAGATGAGCTCCAGTCCTTCTCCCTGCCATCTTAATCCCATTTCTGGCCATAATTCTTCAAATACCATTTTCTATTCCCTTCTCTTTCTCTTTTCCTTCTGGAACTCTTATTATGCATAGGGTGACCCATTTTATGTTATCCTTTAGATCTAGTAGGTTGTTTTCTTTTTTTCATTTGTCTTTCTGTCTGCTGTTCTGATTGTGTGATTTCCATTATTCTGTCTTCCACATCACTTATTTGTTCTTCTGTTTCATTTAGTCAGCTATTCATTGCTTCTAGGTGTTTTTTTTTTTTTTTTCAGCTGTCCCTGCAGCATGTGGAAGTTCCTGGGCCAGGGGTCGAATCAGAGCTGCAGCTGCAGGCCTATGCCACAGACACAGCAATTCCAGATCTGAACCACATCTGCAGTGTACCTTGCAACTTACGGCAATGCCAGATCCTTAACCCACTGAATGAGGCCAGGGATCAAATCTGCATCCTCACAGAGATAATGTTGGGTCTTTAACCCACTGAGCCACAATGGGAACTCTTAGATTACTTTTTATATCAGAAATTGAATTCTCTATTTTTGATTTGTTCATTTTATAATTTCTAGTTCCTTGTTGCATTCTTCATAATATACATTTATATTGATAATCTTTCTTAATTCAGTTAGCATTTTCATTACTACCTTTGTGAACTTGAGGTCTGGTAGACAGGTGACCTCTGTTACATTATTTGTTCTTTCAGGGGCTTTCTCTTGCTCTTTTAATTGGGACTAGTTCCTCTGCTCTTTTATTGTACTTAACTTTATCTGTCTTTTATGAATTTAGGAGAAATAGGTATCTATTGTGGTCTTGAAAAGGTATTTTTTTTTGTCTTTTTAGTGCCACACCTATGACATATGGAGTTTCTCAGGCAAGGGATCCAGTCAGAGCTGTAGCCGCTAGCCTGCGCCACAGCCACAGCAATGCCAGATCCAAGCCAAGTCTGCAAACTGCACTACAGCTCACAGCAACACTGGATCCTTAACCCACTGAGCAAGGCCTGGGATCAAACCTGCTTCCTCATGGATGCTTGTCAGATTCGCTTCTACTTAGCCACAATAGGAAATCCTTGCAGAGTATTTCTTTCCAAAAGAGTACCCCTGTGTGGACTATGTATGTTTATTATCTTTGGTACAAGTTCTGGTTTTGATATGGATGCTGGCCATGCGTTTCCTCAGGGGTGGGGTGTTGGCTGTTATCACCTTGTTAGGGGTTATGCTTAATGTGAGTATAAGGTGGGACTTCCTCTCCACCCGTGGCTGCTGTCAGTCTGTCAGGGATGGGATCTGTTCCCTAGTCTCCCAGTTGTTGGAAGCCCTGAGGGTTAAACTTAATCAGGCTCTTTTCTCCTTGAGTGCATGTCCTGTCCCTTGGTAGGATGACTGCTGAAATAAGTGAAACCCATGTGCTCACAGAGGATTAATGCACTGCTTGTGTAGGCATCCACTGCTCTGCTCGGATACAGCCCAAGTCACAGCCCTTTCCCTGTTATGGTCATCTCAGCTCTAGTGCAAGGCCGTGGCATGGGGTAAGCTGTGCTGGAGTGTTTGCTAGCCTGGGGCTAGAGGTCAGGGCATTGTAGCTGAAGGAATTGAGGTGGTTGCGCTGCTGCCAGAGATATGGGCTGGCTCTGTGGCAGTCTTCTCCCAGGACCTGTCTACCCCAGATCCAGCACTAAGCTGCAGAGTGGAGTGGGTGGGGCCAGAGCTCTCATTTAGCTGCAGTATGCTCCTGAGCCCATGCTGACAACAGGCACTGCCATCCCACCTGGATCACACTCCAGGTCCCCCAGGCTGTCTCTGCATAGCTAAACCAAGTCTTTTCCCATGGCCTGGTTGGGCCTGATCTCACACCAGGCTATAGTGTAGATTGAGCAGCTACAGGGTGTTTCCATTGGAGAGAGCAGCATGGTGGCAGCCAGCAGTTCAAGGCTCTCTCCACTCTTACAAACCATCATGTGTGCACTCCTCATGAGTAGAGTCTAGGCTTCTCCAGCCCTTCTGTCTGTCTGAGCGTTTCTCCCAGTGGCCAAGGGGGATATTTTTTTCCTCTGTGCAGGACCCCAGGACTAGGACACCCAGTCTGTGACTCAACTCAGTAGCTCCTCAGAGTGAGGGTCTGCCTATGCAGAACTTTTCTTCTTTTCAGGTCCCTCTGCTGTCCTACCTGGTTACATGGAAGTCTTTCTTGCAGTTTTGGTTGTATAGGGGTTCTTCTCCAGTTTCCAGGTGGTTTTCTGTGAGACTTGTTCCCCAAGTAGATGTATTTTTGATGTGTTTGTGGTGGGAGGTGAGCTCCAAGCCCTCCTGCTCCACAATCTTGATCCCTCCTCCTTTGCATCTTCCCCACTTTATTCCTCAGCCATCAGGCTGCCTCCCACCACCACGTCATCATAGTACTCCCTCCCCCTCACTGCCCTGCTTTCTTGGAGGAAGATGGTAAGGGAAGAGAATGGCTTGGCCTTTCAAAAGGCTTCCCAAATAACTCTAGGTCTGTATGCAGGTTTGTACATCACTGGACTAGAGAGCAGTAAGAGGGCAATGTTTACATCTAAACCTGAGTTCTAAACTCTCGAACTCACCATATGACATTCTAAAGTATCTCCTTTTTAGCAAGAATTCAGTGCCTCACTGAATGAGTGGGTTGGGGAGGCACTTGGAAAGGGTGAGGAGACATGAGATTTAGAAGCAAGATAAGATGGTGGGATAACAGAAGTAGGGGATGCCAAGAGAAATCACAAAATTTTGCTTCAGGTTGGCCTTGACTGTCCCCTCTCAAAATTATCTTATGTGCCCTGTCTGGAATGTGAATATGTGTCACTGCTCCTTAATCTAGATTATAATTGTCCTCCTAATGCTTTGACTCCTGAAGACTGAAGAATTTGACTGCTTTTCATTTGTTGAAGGCTTCACTCTATTTCTTTTTTTTAATAGCATTTTTAATTACTCCATTACATTTATAGTTGTACAATGGTCATCACAACCAGGTGTATAGCATTTCCATCCCAAACCCTCAGCACATCCCCCCACACCCCAACCTGTCTCATTTGGAAACCATAAGTTTTTCAAAGTCTGGGAGTCAGTATGAAGTTCATTATGTCCTTTTTTTTTTAGATTCCACATTTAAGTGATAGCATTTGATGTTGGTGTTTCACTGTCTGACTGACTTCACTTCACATGATAATTTCTAGGTCCATCCATGTTGCTGCAAATGCCATCATTTCTTTCCTTTTAATGGCTGAGTAATATTCCACTGTGTATATGTACCATATCTTCTTTATCTACTCCTCTGTGGATGGTCATTTAGGTTGTTTCCATGTCTTGGCTACTGTACATAGTGCTGTAATGAACACTGGAGTACATGTGTCTTTTTGAGTCATGATTTTCTCTGGATAGATGCCCAGGAGTGGGATTGCTGGATCAAACGGTAATTCTATTTTGAGTTTTCTGAGGAATCTCCGTACTTTTTTCCATAGTGGTTGCACCAGTTTTTTCCACAGTGGTTGCACCAGCAGTGTATAACGGTTCGCTTTTCTCCACACCCTCTCCAGCATTTATTGTTTGTAGACTTTTTGATGATGGCCATTCTGGCCGGTGTAAGGTGGTACCTCATAGTAGTTTTGATTTGCATTTCTCTAATAAGTAGTGATTGTTGAACATCTTCTCATTTGTTTTTTGGTCATCTGTATGGCCTTCATTCTACTTCGAGTGCCCTCTATTTTTCCCCTTTGGAGAATCAGTTGCACTCCTGGGAGTGAGAATTGCCAGTGGATGCACAGTTTGATCTTTGGCACATCTCTGCCATCACACCTCAGTTTAGACCTGCGGTATCTGCTCTTGGCTGATCCAGCCTTGAACACCCCACTCAGCAACCTCATCTCTGTCTTTATTTAGTTTTGCTGTGCATCCTGGTAGGAATCATAAACCTCACACTGTACTCCATAAGCCAGAAGTGCCAGGGTAGAGTGGTATTAGTCCACCTGAGCCAAGGTTACTGCACTTTCTCCAGCTCCACACTAATGAAGAAATGTGTCAAATATTTATTCTGGAAGAGAAATTGAAATCAAGTTACTAAGAAAGGAAAATGAATGACTGAATTCTGATATTACCATTCCTGGCTTTCGATGTTGTTAGAGAAAGCCATAAAAACCTTATTTGTACTGTTCATGTTCATACTTTCATGCTTACATTATGGCTAAAAGTCAAGTCTGGCTTCAGATGAAACATCTCTGCCTGGAAAAGGAACACTTTGTCCCAGAGCCACAACTGGCATGGCCCTGCAAAGCAAGTTTGCACAACAAAGTTAGGGCAAAAGTTAAATAAGAGAAGAACTAAAAAGAGAAGGAGCCCCACAGAGGAGGTTATTTAATTTATTAAAGCTTTGTGAAGTCCATATCTGATTTGCTAATAATAGGCTGGTCTCTAAAATCTTTCTCTGACCTGATGGTCAATTACCAGAGAGCACCGTGGAAGGCATTTGGGGAAGGAATCCTTGAATAAATCACAGACTGACATGGGCTACGAGGAAACTCCAGTATGAGATGGAATTTACTGCTTAACATTTAGCTTTAGGTGCACCTTCTCTTTGTTGAAATGAGAACAGGGATGGTTAAAGTCAATTTTGTTTGTGTAATGCTGATTTGGGGCACCTTCTAAATCAAGGCACCCACAGACTTAGCGTCTGGGGAGGGTCCCTTCCTGGTTCATAGATGGCTGGCCATCTTCTCAGTGTGTCCTCACGTGACAGAAAGTGATGAGAGAGCTTTCTGGAGTCTCTTTTATATGGCACTAATCCCATTCATGAGGGCTCCATCCTTATAACCTGTCACCTCCCGAAAACTCCACCTCCAGATACTCTCATATTGGGGCTTAGGTTTCAACAAGTGAAGTTTGAGAAGCAAATCTTCACACTATAGCAGAAGGTAAGGAAGATTGTATAAATCAAGTCATGATGAGGTTTAGTCAACCAAGGGCTTCACTTGTGTTCCTACTTTGTGCACTGCATTTTGCTGACAACATGGACTGGCGAAAGAAGTAGAAGGTCTGGTTCCTATTTACAATCTATGTCAGACCAGTGCTGTGTTGGAATCAGCTCACACTGCCTCAGGAGAACAGAGTGTTAAATATTTGGGAAGTTCTTGAGCAGGTTGTTAAACCATGGTTAGCTTGAAATAGGCCACGAAAGTAATATTTATACCACGATAATAGATAAATGCTATAAATTAGCATTTTACTTTCAAAGAGCCAGTTTGCTAGCACACCAGCACCAGTGCCCATACAGAAACACTCCCCAAGGTTGGAGGTGATAGAGTTAGAAGGAATGTGAGGATTGGCATGAGAAGCGGCAAGGTGGCTCCTGGGAAGCCAGCCTCCAGAAGATGGCAAAGCCATCTGATGTCTAGGAGAGGCTCCTGTTGAAAGTAGGACTTAAACAAAGGGAGGGAAAGAAACATCTGTGTTTTGTCCTCACCAGTCTTAATCACTCTCCCCAGCTTATCCGTAACCAGAACCATCTGTCAGCTTACTCAGTTTCTAGGAAGAGGCAGAGAGGAGCACAGACCAAGAAAAGAAGGAGAGAGTAGAGCGGGTGCTGAAGCGTACATCTCATTGGCTTTTAGAGCTGGAAACGGCCTTGAAGATTACTCACCTCAACCTCTCACTTAGAATTATGGAATAGAGCCAAAGAAGTAAAATGACACTAAGGTCATGTAGTTAGCAAATGGCACAGCCAGGGCTGGACACCATGTCTCATCCACTGCCCCTACTATGATGCCAGCTACCAGGATACTTCCCAGTCCTTCCTGTTTCTGCTGCTATCTCCAGTATAATTTACAAGTAGGGGGAAGCAGAGTGGGATTAAAGGAAGAACAAAGACTCATGAATCCTTTCCTCCCAGCCAGCACATTGAACATGAAATGTTTTAAGAAGAATTAATTGGGTTTATTAATTCTGACCACATAGGGCCTCCCAACTTAAAAAAGGGATGTGTGCTTGAAGAGCTGGTAATGAGAGTGCTGTGTATGTACTATGTGGTGTAATTAGGAAAAAGGCATCTTTTGTCCGAAATTGAGTTCCAAGTCATGATTTCTTATATCACAAGAAACTACTGAAAATGAGCTGGTGATTTCAGTTCTTTCCAGATGGAAAAAGGTTGACATCATCCTAAGCCTTGCCTCTGCAAGTGTTGTTTATTCTGCCCAGTGTAATGGGGCAGCTGAGGTAGAGGCATCAGAGTTGGAATGAGTCCCTGAGACCAAACAGCCCCTCTAGAGCTAATTCCTACCTGTTAGGACGGCACCTCTCAGACTTGGGGAGAGAAATTTGTGCTATGGCTATGCCAGCCGAACCTTTTTGAGGCACAGAAGACGTGGTTTTCTGCTTGCCAGCTAACCCTTGTCATCAGCATTGAACTCACATTGTATTTTAAGAAGACAGATTCTTATTAAGCTAGTCTAAATAAAGCTCTTATGAGAGAACAGTTCCATGCTGGTCCCCAGAGCAGTGGATTCTCATGCATTCTCATTGTTTCTGAACCTGCAGCCAGACTGAAGTCCCAGCAGGCCCAAAGAGTAATGACCAGAGTTGATGATCCATGAGAGGGTGCAACATACACAAAAAGAATTGCACGATTTTGCCTATTTTTTACTGATAGAACCTGAGGAAATATATGGGAATGGATCCTAGGAGTGATGGATCAGAGTAGGAGGCATATAATGTTGGACACGTAGATCAGGGTAGAAGATATGTAGATCAGAGTAGAAGGAATATAATGTTGGCCTCTTTCATTGAGGCAGCTACACTAAATGGAGATTCTAGATTTAGTGTACTAGCTCCAGCAGCCAAGAGCAGCGGGGAATAGCTCCAACCTGGGTTGTATGAATTCTGGATGCAAAGTTGGCCTATCCCAAATAAAGGGCCAAAACTTCCTTGATACACTCCAGAGCAGTGGTTTTTTAAGGTGTAGTCCACTGAACCCTGGGGATCCCCATCAGCTTTTCACAGAGTTCATAGATCAAAAGTATTTTTGTAAAAATACTGTGATGCTGTTTGCCATTTTCACTATGTTAATAGTTCCACTGATGGTGAAAAAGCAATAATGGGTGTATCTGCTAGTGTGTTAGCAAGATTCAAGCAGGATCACCAAACTATACCAGTCATCAGTACAGTCTTCACTTTGTATACAATAAAAAGGAAAATGTACAACTATGCACTTAAGAATATCCTTGACAAAGTAGTAAAAATATTAGGTATTAAATTTCAACCCTTGAATACACAGCTTTTTAATATTCTGTGCGATGAAATGGGAAGTTCACACAAATCACCTCTGCTGCATACTGAAGCAAGACAGTTCTAGAAAGAACCTTTGTATGACTGAGCTGTGAGTGAACTAGCTAGTTTTTTTTTTTTTTCCCCATGGAATACCATATTTTACTTGACAACCTGGGTGACAAACTATTGACATTTTCTTAGCATTTTCATGTCACTTCAGTGAAAGCACCTGGCAAAATTTGTTGATAAAAATGTGAACATTCCAGTGAAGCTCAGAGTTATGGAAAACTTGTATCTGCCACTATATGCTTGACAGCTTTTCAATTTTCAATATTAACAAATGTAATTTTTAATACTGTAGAATAAAATGTGTCAACATTTAGAAGATCTGCAAACTCAGTGAAGTAATATTTTGCAAATGGCATTGTAGTAGCATAAAAAAATCCATTCAAAGTCCAAGATAGACCAGTGGATTTTAATAGAGTTAAAAATATTTCATTGATAAAATTTCAATTTCATACTGTATGTAATACTTACCAAGTTTTGGTATAGTACCAAAAGAATATTTTTTAAATTTCTCAGTTTTAATTTCTAATATGATACTTCATGATAGACATAACACAAGTGAACAAAAACTCTCTGGAGTTCCCAATAATTTCTAAGAATGCCAAGGAGTCTGAGACCAAAGGATTAGGCTGCCACAGAGAAAGATATCTAAAGGCTTAATGAGATTTGAATGCTAGAGTAGATTTGCCTTATAAGACCTGCCACTTCCAACTGTGTTTCCCAAGAGAGTCCAGAGGGCACTCCTTTTACCAGGTCTGTAAGAAATCATGACGGGAGCTTCAGCATCCTCTCTCTGCTCTGTGTTGCCATCTTACTGGTCCCCCTGAATTCACTGGGGATGATGAGATCCATGGATGGCAGGGGTGAAGTAGCAGATAGTCACCAGAACAATGTGGATATGGTTACCATGATGGGCAGCAGAGCCAAAACAATAAACAGAACGGTTTGAACCTCAGAAGTCAAAGGCATTGGCTAGTTAATCTTGGTGTCCCTAGAACTGAATAGATGGACAATTTACCAAAGACGTATTTAATTTGTAAAAGCAGAAAAGCTCTAGGTTTGTTCAACAGAACTCTGACTTGAATTACTACTGTGGCCCTTCATTCAACCCCTAGACTTGAGCCAGTTCACAATTCCAGAGCCCCTTAAATGAAGAGGCGGCTGAGCCCTGTTGAGCAAATCCTGTTTACATAGCCAAAAATGTATGTTGTAAATCATCTTCCTAGACATTCCTTTCTAACAGCAAGCCTATACCCCAGCTCTCCAGGGACTTGAAACTGTCCTGCTTAGTCATTATTTTTCCATCTAAAACATTCCAGTGCAGCAAATCATTGCCTGGTGCTGTAATGCCCCACTCAGGTCAGGAAAGGGAGCACAGATCTCTGCAAGCACTGGGCCCCACAGCATTCACAAGATCCATGCTGGACCAACCCTGCCTCTACAAGCATACTTCACTTTTTCTCTGCCTCCTCTCCCCATCATCATTCTACTTTATCTTCTCAGTGTACACTTGCTTCTGCCTCATCTCTGGCCTCAAGTTTAGCCTAGTTAGTGGTAGGTCTGTCCCAGATGAGAAGGGGAGTCTTCTGTGTTTAAAACTGAAAAGATACAGTCAAGGTATCTAGATCATCATTGTTATATCTTTATCAAACTCCAGTTCACTTTCCATCCCAAAGTAAAGCTGCAACTTAAGACCCTTTCAAGTTGTCCCCTGCTGTAGTCTTCCTGAAGGACTGACACCACATCCTACGCATGAAGGAGCTGGTTCATAGGAGCTTAAGAACTATGTCCTGAATGAATAGATGGTGTTCACTCTCAACCTTGTTGGATGTTGCATTGTTTGGAGAACCCCAGCTCCAAATCTCACGTGAGAAGATGTAGTACATGTATTTCTAGAGCAAGTCAGAAAGGCATATGCCTAGGTATATAGCTAGGGTATATGATGACAATAAACTGAAATTTCAGCTCACACACACACACTAGGGCCCTCAGTACAAGTCCTCTGTAATATGTGTAGCTGAGGATGTATCCCTTTAAGCATCAAATATTTTAATTGAACTATTTTGAAGCTATATATCTAGATATACATATATGAATATATGTTTCACATATACTTTCATCTGATATATATTAAAATAAATATTCATATGTAACAAATGGAAATATATGTACATATATCAAAAATGGAGGAGTTCCCTTCTTGGCTCAGTGGTTAACCAATCCGACTAAGAATGATGAGGTTGAGGGTTCAATCCCTGGCCTTGCTCAGTGGGTTAAGGATCTGGCGTTGCCGTGAGCTGTGGTGTAGGTTGCAGACGTGGCTCGGATCCTGCATTGCTGTGGCTGTGGCGAAGGCCGGCAGCTACAGTTCCTGTTAGACCCCTAGCCTGCGAACCTCCATATGCCACGGGTGCGGCTCTACATAAAGGCAAAAAGACAAAAAAAAAAGAAAAGAAATATATATGGATGTGTGTGTATGTATGTATATATATATCCCTACTTAACCATAGCCTATTGCACATACTTCTTCATGTTCTGAACATCCAATTGTTACTATAAAACATGGTTTAATATAGTAAATCAATTCCTGTAGCAGTTGGATATATTCACAAATTAGTCAAGAGTGAGGTTCTCTCTCAAAGAATAGGTTGATAGCTAGGCACTGGAATGGGATAAGTGTCCCCCTAATTCTTTAGGTTCAGGTCACAAATCAAGACAATGTCTATCCTATGGCTACTTCCTGTCAGGCACTGTACCAAGGCTGGGTCCAGAGGAGTAATAAGGCCTGGAGAGAGTGCTCAGTCCACGTGGAAGTTTCTTTCGTAGACAGAGGATGGGAAGGGAGCCCTGGGAGCCTTCCCCTCCACAGTCAGTTTGTCCCCTAACTCGTCCAAATGGAACTGCGAACAAGTATCTTTTCCAAGGTTTTTTTTTTCATTGCTCTGTTTTTCTTGGAGAAAAAGCTTTTGTGTCAGCAGCAGCAGTGACCCTTTCGATGTGTTGAGTGCTTATGCTAATCAGTAATCTGGCACTGGTTTACTGATTCTTTCGCCTGATTATTTATTATTTATAGACTGTGGTAAGTGCAGATGGCATTTTGCAAAGCACAGAACTCTGAGAATGAAACCCCAGCCTCAAGGCGTTGACTGTCTAATTTAGACATAAACAAAACACTGAATAAACAGACATCTAGTTGAGTTCATGTGGCTGGAAAGGAGGAAAGAACTGGGAGACCAAGAAAAAGAAGTAGGGTTTATTGAGGGATTCGAAGGAAGAAAGGGAGCATTAAAAATGTGAGCCATTTCAATAAGCATATAAGCAAGATTACCAAACCAAGGAGTTAAAAAGGAAACAAAGGAACATGGAGGACAGAATCCCAGGAGAAAGATTTCATTGAGATTCCTGCTTGCATCTTTTGGTTGGAGATATGAGAGGCAGGAATGTTGGGTGAAGAAAACTTTAATGATAATGGACGATGGTGACAAGGTCAGGGACGAGTGTTTAATTTCTAGAGAGGAGGAGAAAAAGATGGCAATCGGAAGTGTGAGAAGACTTGGAGGAAGTCTGCGCGAGAAGAGCGAGGGAAAGAAATGGAGAGTTCAGAGGATACGCTTTGCTTTCAACACAGGTCAAGGGAGCTGACCACATCTGTTAACCAGGCCATTTGCACCTGATTCTAACTTTTTAGAATTTATCTTATTGATTTACCCATTCTCAATATCTTACTTAAAGTAATGAAATATACAAAGTGCTCTTAGGTAAACAGAAATTTAGATGTTTGGATTCTAAGTAGATGATACAGGTTGAAACTAACTGAGTAGAAAAAATAAGCCACATAAGGAGTGAGCATAAGATAGGTGGAATGGCTATATTAATATCAAGTAAAATAGAACTTCAAGACAGAGTATTTCCAGAGATAGAGACATTTTGTAATGATAAAGGAGTCTATCCTACAGGAAGACATAAAATAATAAATGGTAATATACAAAGTGAAAATGGGCAGAATCAAAGTGGCAAATAGACAAGTCCACAGTAACAGCTGGAAATATTTTTATGTAATTAATACAACTAACTTCTATTTCCTTTTCCAGCAACTGATATAACTAGACACAAAACTAGTAAAGACAGAGATGATTTGGACAACACTATTGACCTAATTAATATTTTTGGACACTTCACTCAAAATCTAGAAAACGCATTCATTCTTTTCAAAAATGGATGATAGTTCTCACCTCACAGCTTGTACGGGTTACCTGGATAAATTATGCCCACAACGTGGCAGAACGTTTCAAAGTCATCCAAATCTTACATTCCAACATCCAAAGAGGTTACAGTTTACCTTACATTTGTTGCTGTCTTTCTGATTTTCCAGTAGTGATCCTTGTAAGACCCGAGAAATTCTCTCAATTCTCAAACCTACAAATCTTCTTTGAGGCTGAATTATTTTCAGAGACTATATTGCTACTGTTAATATCTTCAGTAAAAACAGAGAAAATTCATTCTCCAGGACAGCATAAAACATTCTGTGCCTGAGTCCAGAAGACTTGGATTCCTGTTGCTCCCCACCACCTCCCCAGACATATACACAACTTCCTAGCTGTGTGTCTTGGGCCACATGGCCTGTCTAAGCCTAACTCAGTTTCCTCATTTGTAAAACTCCTGGAGCTGTAGTGCAGTTCAACTGAAAGGCTATGTGAAGCCTTTCTGTAAACTATGAAGCACTATCCAAGTATCATGGAGTAACATTTTCTTTCTGCTAATACCAGTTGAGGTACCTATTCTCCCACGAAAAGGAAATTGGGGCAGTTATCCTGCATCTGCCTTCAAATACAAATGAGTCAAGCCTAGTATGGGCAGAAGCTGTATGACAGACAATAAAGTAAAGGCTGACGGGGTTATTCAGAAGTAAAACCTGTAAGAATATGAGATTTCATGTCACAGAAAAGATTATAAAAGATGTAATGGGCAGCTTTTTATGTTTGCCCAAGGAGACAAGGGGAAAGCTCGGGCTTAAAAGTAAGAATAAGCCATTGGAAATTCTGTTGAAGGACATGTTGGATGACATTGAGCTAAAGAAAGGTGGGTGGATCTCAGCCTAGGAATGATGAATTCTAGACCTCATTCTACCATGGAGCTTCTGAGTAACCTTGCACTGGAGATTTACTTTCTCCAAGCTCACTTCTCTATCTGAGAGCTGAGGGGAATAATATAGGCCACTTACCACTGTCCTGAGGCTTGATTAATGTTTGTAAATGTTCTGAGCAGTTTGGAAGGATAGGGTTTTTAAGATTACAACATGTTATTTAGAAAAAGTGAAAGAACATGATTGGAGAAGACGGAGCCTCTCCCTCTATGTAGCTTTTTCATGAGATTCCTCTTTTTGTCTTATAAGGGAAGAAAACCAAGTCAGGAGATGACTAATCCCACAGACCAATCCCTTTCTTTAATGTTCTTTGGACACACACTCTTCTCCTAAAGGAGCACATCAGAATGTTGTCTTTCAGATTTCCTCCTCAGTTTAAATGCACTCTTTCCTAGAAATACAAGGGTGAAGTTTTGGGAGTTGCTGGCTGTGGGCCTGGGGCAGTCAAATGTTCTTGATCCCTCACTTTACCTTGGGCTTTGTGCAAATCACAGTGCTGTTTGACTTCCTTTCCTCATATGTGCAAGTGGAATAAAAACACCGCTCTCTGGGAGGTCAAGTGAAAATTAATTAGCTGTGTATTCTTTAAGTTCCTCTCCATTGATATTTCAACTCTCTGTGTATCATTAATTGGAACACTTTCAGACACTGCTTCTATCCCATGACCACAAAGTTCTCAATGGAAATGGATATGAAGGAATCTGGGAAATTTACTCATCACTAAAGTTTTGGGATCCCAGTGACATTTCCTAAGCTTTACTCTTTAAAAAGGCACAGGAGACCTTTGCTGCATCTAGTAGTCACTTTTCAATTGAGTGTTGCTTTAAAAATGGCCAAAAATATTTTTACTTCTTTTCTTTCTCTTCCTTTCTTTGTTGATATTTTTTCTCTGAATCTCTCTGGGTTTCACTCTTTCTCACTCTCATTTCCCTACAGTTGAGGGAAGTGGTGAAAATGAAAGTTTAAGCTGAGCGTGTTTTAACAAAGTTGGCCAGCTCACAGCCTTGCTGGGAAATAAAGCACTTTTTAAATACAAGTGTCATCAAACTCATTAGCGTCCTCCTCCCCTTACCTCTTTCACATTGGGTCACTAACAAGTTACACTGTTTTTCTCTTTCCTCTCCAGTCGCCCTTGTTTTGGGGTTTTGTTCTCCTCTTCCTCATTTCTGCCTTGCTTGCTCATCTTAGAAGCCTGGGTTGCCCCTGCTGCCACCACTGTCATCACTCCCCAGCAGACAGAAAGGCTAAAATGTCAAAAGATGCCTCAGTTGCTTTTGACAAAAGTGAAGATCAGCTCTGAAAGGGAATAAATATGATAGGGGGCACAATAATAACAGTGTGCACTTGTTAACTACAAAAATCCAGCAGGACCTGGGGGCAGGGCAGGAGGGAACCGTGGAGAATAGAAGCTGCCTGGGCAGGAGCCCCTGGGGGAAAGAGCGGAGGGGGTCCTCCAGCAGCAACCATCAATTCTATGGGCTGGTTTTGTTTTGTTTTGTGAGGTCTGAACTGAGGCTCAGCTGATGGGGCAGGGGGGTGGTGAGGGGGTGAATAAGGGATTTTACCCAAACCAGTGACTCTGAATGGAGGTCTTGGGCGCCGTTGAGGGGGCCTCGGCAATGGGAGCTTGAAAAAAGGGTCTTTGGGTTGTTGTGGGGGCTGGGGGGTGGGCGGGGGCTGAGGGAACATTTTGAGGTGGGAGGGATAGAGGGAAGGAGGAAAATAGCACAATAATGGGAAAAAGGAGGCCAGCTTCTGAGCTCTCATTTCTGACAATGAGTCCCATGTGGTTCTCTTTATCTCAGCCATTCAGGAGTCAATAGAGAGAGCTTTTTTATTTTCACCTCTGAGTGTACAGCCACCCCCATCTCCTACACACACACACACACACACACACACACACACACACACACCTAAAAGTGCAGGACACAGAGCAAGACATTGGAAATATCTGAAACGCTGTTTCTTCAGCACTGATTTGCTGAATTGTAGGTCCTCCTGCCAGCACTACACGTATGGGACATTCAATTCACAGGCATCTCCACCACTGGTCTGCCTCTGTTCCCCCAGCATCCCCACACTCAGCCTTTAATCCCTCTTTCCTCTGTTACATACCCCTCTTCCTCTCCTTCCATGGTTTCCTCGGTCCTCAACTCCTCAGAAAGACATGAGTGATATGATGACAGGTGAAGCAGAGATCCGTGATGGAGTGATAGTTATCTTTAACCAAAATAAGCAAAAAAAAAAAAAAAATGGGAGCAAATCCAAGCCTGAACTCTAGCCTCATTTTTTCAGTGTATAGAAAACAACAGACAAGAAATAACAACATTGTTTCTGATGGTAGACTTCTGTGAAATAGTCAGTCCCCATTTGGAAAGATCCCTCTCCATTTGTTCCCACATCTATCACTGTGGCAACCACAGCCTCTGAAGATAGCCTGACAGAAAATAACCTGTCTATTTTTATTTAATGAATATCGTTATGGATTCTCATGGGATACAGGAGTCTGAACAGGTACTATATTCTTAATCAAGGGTGGAAGCTTTAAAAAATATGCAGATTCCAGATTCAGAATCTCTATGAGATTCAGATTCAGTAGCTCTGAATGGGGCTTAGGATTTGTGAGTTTGTGTGTGTGTGTATGTGTGTTTGTGTACGTGTGTTGGATCGGAGAGACATTAGTTAAATAATAGTCACTAGGCATGAGTCCAGTGGCAGACAAATGGCTGATTACTTGATTCAGATCCATCTGACCAGGGGAAGGCTCTCTGCTATGAAGCAGTGTGGCTGAATGAAAGAAATGGGCAGGAGGAAATTACCATTTTCACTGTCAAACAATGAAGATAAGGGGAAGGAGTCATTGAAAATGACAGTACCAGGAAGCAATTGCTTAGTGCCACACAGTTCCTCCAAGAATTGGAAAGGGAAATGAGACCTACTCGTCTCAAGTGACTTGCCCAAGGTCACACGGCTGATAAGTGGCAGAGCCAGTATGCCTCCCTAGGCCTGAATGATCTGAACAGCATGCCCTGAGGTGGAGGGAGACCCTAGGAGTGGGGTGGGATTGAGGGAGCACTGGAAAGCAGGCTTCGTACAGCCCATGGGAATGCTCATAAGGACTGGTCATGCACCCAGTGGCTGTGAGCTATGGAGTGGCTCCTGGCCACTCCCTTCTCATCAAGGCCTCCGTGATGACTGCACTTAAAAATAGCGCAATGTGTATTTGAAAGTTACTAAGACAATAGATCTTAGAAGTTCTCATCACAAGGGAAAAAATTATAACTGCATGAAACGATGGGGGTTAACTCATCTTGTGATCATTTTGCAGTGTACCTGTACATATGTCAATCATCATGTTGTACACGTTAAACTTATCCTATGTTCCATATCAACTATATGTATAACTGGTGAGGGGGAATACGTAATTTTTTAAAGGACTCCGGGCTTCTCTTCACCTCTCACAAACCTCATTTCCTCCTCATAACGCAACTTGCTCTGCTTGGCAAAGTACCCCGCACCAGGCACAGAAGGAAGATGAGTATTGCTTTCAAATCTCTCTAAGCAGGGAAATTAGTGTAGCTTTCAGGTCTCTCTCATGTGATAAGGAACTCACAGTTGCCCTTTCCTTAGCTCCATTTCCAGTGTCTTGAGGGTTCAAGCTGTGAGACTTGGCTGTGAATATTGGGGAGGATGTGAAGAAGGTAGGTGAGGGGTCGACTCCCATTCTGCCATACTGTCCTCTTAACCAGCTCTCATCCAGCCAGTTCTTCACAATATTTGAAGTCCTAACTCTACTGCACAGTGTGGATGTGCTCACAGGGTTAAGATTTGCTGATCTTCTCCCTCTGACTACACTAAGTTTCCTCAAGGGCAGAAACACTTCCTGCTATTTCTTCTGTATCCCCAACATGCCCAAGCCCAATACAGGGTAAAGGGTGCTCAGTTGGTTACTGGCCTTTGCTGGATTCCCAACAAGTACCTTTTAAATTGGAATGCTCAGAGTTGACATGGTCTCCAGTTGTTTTTGCTCACCATTCTTAAGCATCTTCCTCTTGTTGGCATGATCTAGTTCCTGGATCATCCCAGTGAGGTGTTTCAGCTCCCTGTGGATATCAGCGACTCTGGTGCTGCCTTTAGCTCCTTGCGTTCTGATGCCCATTTCACTTTCCCCAGCCTGTTGTGTTGGTTCCACATCCCAGAATCAAGCCCACTGTCTTTAGATGTGTGTCTCTGCTTACTTAGTATATTCACATTCATCTCAACTGTTGCTTAGTAATGCTTCTCGTTCACCTGTTGCCAATTTCCTAATACAAGGGCCAGTCCAAACCTTCTCTGTTCTTCCACTTTACCTCCAGGCCCAGAACTTGAAAACCATCCCACATTCTGCTTTACTGAGGTGGTGGGGGTCCCCAGAAGTCTGAATATTCCATCTGTGCACCCCTCTTCTTCCAGATATGTGGAGGCAAGTTTGTTTGGGGTTGTTTTTTGTTTGGGGGCCCACCACTTGTAGGGATCACCCCTTTACCTGTGGACCTTTCTCCTTCAGGACTTTATCTCCTCAGATTCCTGTCCCTCTGCAGTTTTTAGAGGGGCATCAAACAATTTTCTCCTTTTTTCCCTTCTCCTTAATCAATAAAGAAATCTGTGTCACCACTATCATAAATTAAAAGACAACAAAAGCCCTTGTTTTTACGTTCCCCTTCAGTTTCCATCCTACATTTCCTTTCATCTAAAAGATACGTTCTAACTTTGTTATGACTTAGTTACTCCTTAATCGTACATCACCTGTGTTTCTCTATGTTGCTTTGTCATCTGTGTTGCTCCCTTTTGCCCTGTGTTGTCTGTACTGGGAAAGGCAATAGCAACCTTGAAGAGTCTCCCCTTAATCTCATTGTGCTTGGTTCTCTGCTGTGTTTGATGCTATGCCCACTCCCTCTTCCTTTCACTTCTTTAATATTCTGTGTGCCTTTGTTTCTTCTACTTCTTCTGTTTCACCATCGAGGCTGCACATATGGACATTTCCTAAGATTCAGTCTCTGTGTAGTTTTCCTTGTAGATGTCAAGGCTCCAATTATGACCATGTCTCAGCAGGGTCACACTATCATACTTCCAGTTGTCAACTGGATTTTTCGACTTTCTCCGCCTTGCTATTACTTAAATCTTAAAATATCTCAAATTGATTGTATGCCCCCTCTAAAACTGCTCATTTTCTATTTTACTAACTTCAAACCTCAAGGTCACTACCTTTCCATTTACTATCCTATCAGTCATTAAAGTCTATAACTCCTTTAGATCAACGCTCAATCCCATCTATTCAGTTCCCTTGACCTCCATCCCTATTTTGACACTTGGATTATTGAAATTAATCTATTAAACTGCTTTTGTTAAAATGTGCTTTTCTACTCAAAATATCCAGTGGTTCCGTGTAATTTAAAGAAGTAAGTCCAATCTTAGCCTAACATTCAAGACCTTTCTGTGTTCCCACTGTTTGTCCCTCTGCCTTATTTCCCTTAAACAAAAACATCCTTCCAGCAAGCTCTTCCACTCATAAGCTACCATCTACTTTATGTTATCCCGCATCCACAAAATTGCTTTGTCCTTCCTGAGGCACTCGTCCCTCTTAGTCTCCTCTCTCCTGACCTTCCTTTAAATTCCAAGTCAAATCCTACTTTTTAGAAAAACTTTCTTGACCTAAATTAATCTCTTCTTTCCCTAAACTCCTTTTAACACCCATAAGCCCCTGGCAATTTATGAAATTATGTATAATTACATTTTAGGCTTTAAATTTTGCTTCATTTTTGGTTACCTTCCTAACTAGATTGTCTGCTCCATTTGGATCTGGACTCCCAACTGACACCAAGCTCAGACTTAGGAAATACTAGCTGTTCTCTGCTGATTCTCCATGGATTTATAAATACAAGTTGCCTGTATAAATTAAGTCCCAAGCCTGTGTGTTTATGAGAGCAAACACCTTGGATAGGATTAATCATGTGCTGGTGTGGCTATTGTGTTGTACTTCTTTTCAAAATTGATTGGCTACCAGTAGAACCATAAGGTACCTTACCCATCCTTTCTTTTTGCCTTTTCTTGAGCAGCTAGGAAAGAAGCAAGATGGATATCTAGTCATATTCTCTTTCAAGGAATCTCACCTATCATACAATGGCTAATTTCTTTCTTTGTAATAAAGTAACTCCACTGTTTAAAGAAAAAAGAAAAAATTTTTTGCAAATAAAATCTGATTCAAGTATGTTAACAGTAGAAATTTATACTGGACAGAGAGCTTTAGTTTGTCTAGATCCTGAGTTAATTTATTATTTCCAAGCACCACCTGCACTAATTTGCCAAAAAGAAAAGTTATGAGAATCATAGATCTAAATATATAGTTTTCTCATGTAAGGAATCAAAATCTCTATTAAGGAGACTTCTTTAATTCAGGTCAGAGTCCTCCATCTTCACAAAGCTCTCTCCATTTCTTGCCAAGTTGGTGAAGTAACATCTTGCATCTTGCATCTTGACGCAAATGTGTGGTGAACCAGCAACAAAAGTCATCACGTGTGAGCTTGTGAGAAATGCAGACTCTCAGGACACCTCTCAGGATCAGCATCTTCACAAGACTGCCAATTGATTTACATTAAAGTTTGCAAAGCATTAAAGTAAAGCAGATTTGATGGTCGTACAGCATTGGAAATTCATCTCAGGTGGCATGAATATGAAGCTTGACGATTCTGTAGGAATCTTAAAGCAAATATATGGGTGTTGATGAACTGACAATATAAGATACCCTCATCTTGCAGAACAGAGTGCTGAATAATGCCCAAGACTGCAAGAGCCCTGAAAGAAATGCCCACATCCTTCCTCCTGGGTTCTGAAAATCTTTCCAAGATTTACAGTCCGCCCTCTGGCCCTCGCTTGTTTCTGTCACTTTGCTCTCCTGGACCTTCTCCTCTGTCTTTCTACAGATGTTTGGTTTAGACAGGCTGGTGTGAGTGCCTGCTGCCGCCCTTGGGTGCCCCTCAGTACCCTGCATGAGGCTAGCCTTCAGGAGAGAAAGGTCTTGAAACTCTGTATAACCCAGGTGTGAATTGTCCCAAAGAGTATTTTCCTCTAAAATGCCATCTGCTACTGTCTTTACTCTGTCATCTTCCCCAAACCCATATGGAAAAATTTAATCACTTTAAGCATTATATTTATTTCCTGTTATTTTCCCGGTAGGATTTTCCTAAATGTATCTTCATTTTAAATAGTTAAAAAAAAAACTGATACTCATATAAAAGAGCAAAGACTGGAGTTCCTTCTGTGGCTCAGTGGATTAAGAATCCAACTGCAGCTGCTTGAGTGGCTGTGAAACTGTGAGTTCAATCCTTGGCCCAGCCCGGTGGGTTAAAAGAATCCAATGCATCGTTACTGAGTCTCGGATTTAATCCCTGGCCCAGGAACTTCCATATGCAGGTGCAGCCATAAACTTAAAAAAAAAAAAGCAAAGATGGAAGACCAAGAACAGGCAAACCATGTTGGCATGAGGCTGGGTTCTCCTTAACCCTGAGAACTACCAGTGGCATTGCCTCCAATGTGTTTTTGCTCATGTGTTGATTTTTGTCAAATGTGATTGGCTCCTGCTTGCGCCAGGTGCTATCCTATGGAGTGCAGGTATTTTGGTGAACAAAACCTAGTCTCTTTGTCTTTCCGTGGTAAATATATCTGGGGCGGGTGAGGAAGGGGAGAAAGAACAAAAGCAGAATCCCTGACCTCAAGCCTCCAGAGTGAGCAGAATGATCGGGCACAGAGAGGAGGAAAAGAGGGAACTGGGGAAAATAGAAAAGAGGAAGGCAAGAGGAAGAGAAAGAAGTCAAAAAGGCTTGGGAGTGGTAGGGCGTGCCGATCACAGCCACTGCCCACCCAAGCCATCGCCACCACAGGGCAGCAGGCTCCCACCGGGGGTCTGTGGCCAAAGGATGCGTTTCTTCTTAGGAGGCAGGAGTGCTGCAGAAGGAATATTCGCTAATAAGCCAGAGGCGAAAGTGGCACTTAGTAACAAGACACCTTCTGAAGAAAAGAAGTTAGGAATCAAATCATAGCACACATAGAAGTTGGAATTTCAAAGCTCTGTCATTTTTGGAGGTTATAAGTCCATGTCAGAGCATCCTGCTCTGAGAGTTCTCACAGTCCCACGCAATCGTTGCACAAACACCTCAGGGTGTGAATATAGGATCCTATGTGTTTATGATGTGTGTTGGGATCGTGGGGCGGGGGGCACAACGGTTGGGCAGAGGGAAAGAAAGAAGGAAAGGCCATTAAAAGCCTTGCTGAGAAAGGTATTTCTTGTGCACAAAAAAGAATCAGGCCCCTCGCTCCCTACTGAGCCCATTTCTCCTGCCTTTACCCGAGCTGTCAGGCATGAATCCCTGTAGCATTCCGTAACTAATTGACAGTAATGGGGGCCATTGGGAGTCTAAGAATACATGGCATTGCCCGGCATGCACTGGAAAGAAGGGGGGCTGCCTGGGGGCAGCTGCGGGTAAAATAAAGGCTGTCTTGTAAACTTTTTTAACTTGAAGGTAGGAGGTAGAAAGGAGGGAAGAGCAGATTTAGGCCAATTTCGAATTTAGCCTAAGAATTAAAAATAGGAAATACCCTGTCTCATCCCAAGCTGACATCCCAGGATACTCAGTTTGAGAAGAAACAGATGGAATTTCAGTTAACCCCAGAGCCCCCTGTGAAATCTATATTGTACCCTCTGGATTTACAACATATTGTAATATATGACTGCAGGCTCTCGAGATTCCATCACAAATCAACCCTCTTTATTCCAGGGTTTCAGAAAACAGCTACAAAGGCCCACTTCGGAATCACAAGTAGCCAACTTTTTACAACTTCTTCCTTGGAGTTGAAATCAGATTTTTAATTTTACAGCAGATCTTGTTTATTCGAGCTTTCTCACATTTTTTTAAAGAAGGGACACTTTTTTATCCCCCTTCTATTTATGATGATGTCTATGTGCTAAAACTGTTTATCCCAGAGAGAAAATTGGAAAAGATGCACTTTGAGGAACGGTTCACCACAGACCCAGGGTAAATTAGCTCCCAAGGATTTTTACATTTGAAAAATGCATACCTTTCTAGAGTGTAGTTTTTAGTAGTAAAGATATTCAACATAAAAATAAAAGCATTATCTCTGCTGTGGATAGCACAGTGAAGTTGTAAACATTGAAATAACTTTTAAGAATTCCAAGTTGTTTTTCGAAACCAGAATTGTTTATCTGGTACCTATAAACTTAGGCCTTTGACTTGTATTTTTTTGCTCTTCTTGTATTACTGGCTTCACCTATCTGCATGTGTTCTTCATTTCAGAAATAATATTTGTATAAGCACTCAGCTTTTCACACATGCACACACAAACTTTCCAAATTAATTTGGGCTTTTTGATATTAGGGATCCATTTTCAGCATATTTTTCTTAGCAGACTACTTTTCCCTCAAATTGCCCTTCACCTCAAATCTTTCATGACCCCCTGCAGAGACAAGTTACCTCCGTGCAGTATCTCAGACTCTTTACTCTTCGGGTCGCTGCTCTGTGGTCCAGCATTATTTTATGGAAGATTTGCCCTCAGATTTCTGGGGAATATCTCTAGGAATCCAGATAAGCAAAGTCTTGTACTTTGAGAAAAGTCATTTTGGAGAACTGAAATAATGTGTCTTTTAAAAAGAAGTCAAGGGGGAGTTCCCATTGTGGCACAGCAGAAATGAATATAACTGGTACACATGAGGTTGTGGGTTCGATCCCTGTGGCCACGTTCAGTGGGTTAAGAATCCAGCATTGCTGTGAGCTGTGGTGTAGGTCACAGACACGGCTTGGATCCTGCGTTGCTGTGGCTGTGGTGTAAGCCAGCCACTGTAGCTCTGATTTGACCCCTAACTTGGGAACCTCCATATGCCATGGTATGTCCCTAAAAAGCAAAAAAAAAAATAAATAATAATAATAATAATAATAATAAATTAAAAAATAAAAATAAAAAGAGGTTTAGGGGTTGAAATAGGATGTGAAAGGTCTTCTCTAAGGTCACCACCAGGAACTGAGGCCCAGAGGGCTGTCCTTGGAAACACAGTCTGTTAGACTCAGATGCTGGGAGCTGGAAGGACTGGGAAGAGACGCCACTCAGGCAGCAAAGAGACTATGCGTCCCCACTCTTCTGTTTCACGGAAATAAATAGGCAGAATTCAGTGAGGCAATAGCAGGGAGGTTCCTCCCCAGATTGTCAGGAGGGCACAATTCTCTAGCCAGCTGCTCTTTTCCTGCTCAAAAAGCACAGTCTTAGAGAAACACATCAGAGAACGCTTCTTTCTCCCTGCATCTACTAACATATGGCTAGACCAGCAGGGGACATTACTCGGTGGGCACATCCGACCCAGTCAAGCAGAGAACCTTGGAGTGGCACAGGGACTCTGGTGGGGGCAACAGGGGAAACCTGAGGGACTGGTCAACCCTCTCTTCCACAAGGTCTGGAGCACTGGCCCCAAGGTTGGAAGAAGGTCCTTCTAATGGAACAAGCCCCTATTTCTAGTGACAATGGTTTATCCCATAACCCCACTCTTTAATCAGAAAACAATTGTGCATAGTGTTTCTTTCTTTCTTTTTTTTTTTTTGGTCTTTTTGCCTTTTCTAGGGCCGCACCCGCGGCATATGGAGGTTCCCAGGCTAGGGGTCTAACAGGAGCTGTAGCTGCCAGCCTTCGCCACAGCCACAGCAATGCGGGATCCGAGCCGTGTCTGCGACCTACACCACAGCTCACGGCAACGCCAGATCCTTAACCCACTGAGCAAGGCCAGGGATCGAACCCGCAACCTCATGGTTCCTAGTCGGATTTGTTAACCACTGAGTCACGAAGGGAACTCCTGTGCCTAGTGTTTCTAAATAGGCTGAACACATGCCTGTTTGTACATCTTAATATCAGGTCATCAAAAGTTATTTTATTGTAGTTGGGTGTTATTTCCTCAGCTGAACAAAAACATGGATTTGTTATTAAACCCAGGCCAACATTCAGTTAACCTGCCTCATTTCTATTCTAGATATCATTTATTTTGAAAAGAACAAATATGTGGTTACTTAAAAATAACATAGCAACCAAATACTAGGAGTGATTGAGTTTTTGTTTGCTTTTTTACCTTGAGTGTGTATTTATCATGTGACTATTAAGTTGATACTTTAGTACTTACTATGTGCCAGGCACTGTTCAAAATGTTTTATATTTATCAATTATCTAATTATCACAGTTCTCAAGGAGAGATTATTATCCTCCTTTCCAAAGAGAGAACATTAATGACATATAAACAGTATTCTGAGTACAGAGATATTTCTCAGCCTTTAGACTTTATGGCCAGGCATCATGCTTTCTGACAGCTTGTTCATTTTGCAGAGTTGAAAGTGATTTATCTTTTAAAACATAACCAGCATGATCCTTCTTCATCCTTCCTCCCCTAACTTCCCCAACTCTGCTCTGAACTCTACACATTTACAACTTGTTTGAGATGCCCGCAGTTATGTTTGCAACTTAACTTTTGGTCTTTTTTGTTTTTGTTTTTATCCTATTAATTTCCTGTTCCAACACTGCTAGAAATTAAATTGAGATAAAAGAAGGAAAGGGTAATATAGGAGGTGTTCTGAAATCACCTGGTTTAAACTTCATGATAGATAAACTGAAAAAATATACGGGTGGTGAAATTTTTTGCTCTTACTTTACTTTTTCCTGTGTGTGTGTTTTCAGGTTGGCTTTACGATTTTATCATATCTTTCCTAAAAGACTCAAACCATGATTGTTTAATCTCTTTGCTGAGCAAGGAAAGTAAGGACATCAGGCCAAACAAGCTTTCTGTTGGATCTCATACACTAGTTTCTTCTAAAAGTCCTACTGACAATCCTTTCCCAAAGGTATCTATTCCTTTCTTTGAACTCTCTTGGCATTTGCATACATAGGCAGTACCTCACCCCCAAGCCTTTGTTTATTAATTTGCCTTGGGATTGTTCTCTCTGTTTAACTGGCACACATCTTCGCTTCAGAATCAAGTTCCAAGAAAAAGGGCTTTTCTTTTCCTTTGAAGATTCTTCAGAGCCTGATTTTATAGGTCAGACCGTTCGTTGAGCTGACTTAGGGAGAGGGCCATCTATAAATGACACATTTCCCTGAAGTATGATTGCTGAGCACTGAACCGATTGGGAAACTAGGCCAAGTAGACAAAGTATCACAGCGAGAATAGGAGGAGCAGTGGTCTAAGCTGTGCCAGATTCTGGCAGATAGAAAGGTAATCTTAGGTGAAGTCAGGGGCCCAGAGAGCAGCGGAGACAGAGCTGGAGTCCAGCTTGGGCCCCTCTGTAGTGGTGGGACCAAAGGAACAAGACTGCCCAGAATATTGGAAGATGCTGAAGTTAGAGACCAGAAGTGAGGCTGGGTTTTCTCTAAACAAAAGAAGAGACATTCTCTGTAACATCTGTAGAGAAGAGTCCAGGAGAAACGTTTGCACTGAGGATGGAAAGCCAACCCATGGGACCCCAGAGATGAAGATGTTCAAAGTAAAGCATTGATGTGGCTGAGTGACTTGCCAGGAATGTTTGACTGGGCTGTTACGACACTACCGATTCCAGGATCTCATTTTTGCTGTTTCAACAACTCTTCCTCCATTCTCTGCAGATTCCACTCTTTACCATGAGTATGAGTTTTGACCTTTTGTTCTCTTTATCTTTGAAAGCTCCAGGAAATCATTGTCTAAGGAGGGTCAGATTCCGCTTGTGAGAGCAGAATCACACCACGTGCACTGTCCTAAGCTTGCCATTGTCCTAAGCAGCCACTCAGACCCAACAGAATTACTGTTTCTGGCTGTATCTTCTTCTGTATATCTGCAAGCTGTTTTTATGTCTTCAGAAATCATTCCTGACTGCCATTAGGATTGACAAAATAAATTGGCATTCATGCAGGTTCTTTCCAACAGGCAGCTAAAACTCAATAATGCTAAAACAATGTCTCTCTCTTTCTCTCTAATTTGTTTTATTTTTCTAGTAGTCTTAGGTTTACAGAAACATTGAATGGAAAGTATAGGGAGTTCCCATATATTCTCTCCCTCCCCATTTCTTTACCTCCTTTCTCCACAGATTCTCCTATTATTAACATCTTGAATCAAGGTGGTATATTTCTTATAATATAACCTATGAGCTAATATTGATACACATTTATTAACTAAGGTCCATAGTGTATATTAGGGCATTGTATAGAGTTACAGTATCAAACAGAATGGTTTTACTGCCCTAAACCCCCTATGCTCTGTCTAACCAGCTCTCCCTCCCTGTCCTCCCCTCTCACCCATCACTGATAACTTTTACTGTCTCCATAGTTTTTGCCTTGGCCAGAAGGTCATATAGTTGGAATTATACAGTATACAGTATTTTCAGATTGGCTTCTTTCACTGAACAATGTTCATTTAAGGTTCCTTCATGTCTTTTCTTGACTTCATATCTTATTTCTTTTTATTATTGAATAATATCCCACTATCTGGATACACCACGGTTTGTTTATCCATTCACCTTCCAAGATGAAGGACATCTTGGTTGCTTCTGAGTTTTGGCAGTCTTGAATAAAGCTTCTCTAAACATCCATGTGCAGGTTTTTCTCATTTTGAGGTTGAGCTACGGAAGCAAGCCTCCCAGAATTCTGTATCTCTGCACTTCCCCACCTGGTTTATTGACTGGCTGGCTCCAAGGCTCTGGGAACCGATTGCTCACAATCGTTCTTGGTCCTCTTCCAAGCGTAACATGGCAGTAGTTAAGGTCATAGTTATGTCCAAATGGCCTGATAGTGGATCCCAGACCAGGGAAAAATGGGCATTAAGGTATCACCACTGTGAAGGAGAGGCAGTCAGCTGACCCAAAGGAACCTACCCCACCATAGCCTGTGGCCCATGGAACCTGGACTTCTGTCTGAGAAGTCACTTAGAGATGCCATTTCCAGCCACATGCTGCAAACAGACCACTTTCATCCTCTAAAGCCAATTCCCAGGTTGCTCGATGCTGAATTTACACCCCAACCTTAACCTTTCCACCTGGGTGTTTTTAAAAACCTGCTTCAGCCTCGGGAAAAGAGTCCTGAAGTTCTTCGTTCCATTTGTGGAAGAGGTTCTTCTATTACTAAACCCACTCTGCAGAACAAAAGCAATCTACTGACACTGGTTTTCGTGAAGGAAAGTATGGCATTTACTGCAGGCCACCAACCAAGAGAAGAGGCAGCTCATGCTCAAAAGACCAGAACTCCCCCATGTTTTTCAGAGAAGGGCTTATAAAGGCAACATTTGGGGTAAGGATTGCAGGGGGCATGATTTTCTTCTGATTGGTTAGTGGTGAGGTAACAGAGTGATGGTTTAGGTATCTTAACTATCAACCTCCTGGTTGTAACCAGTCTGAGTCTCTGTGCTTGTGGTTAGTATGTAGTCACCGGCCTCCACCTAGGTGGGTATCTTAGTTGCTGCAGAACAATGCAAAGATATGGTCAGATTGTTACATATATCCCTGGAGGAGGAACTAAAACTATTTTATTCTATTTTTTTATGTATCTGATTTTTTTTTTTGCATAAAGTTTATTTTTTATTTCTTCTTCTTATTATTATTTTTTTGCTTTCTTTATGGCCTCACCCACGGCATATGGAGGTTCCCAGACTAGGGGTCAAATCAGAGCTACAGCTGCTGGCCTACGCCACAGCCACAGCAACGCCAAATCCTTAACCCACTGAACAAGGCCAGGAATTGAACCCACAACCTCATGATTCCTTCCTAGTTGAATTCGTTAACCACTGAGCCACTACGGGAACTCCACTAAAACTATTTTATTACTGACCTATTTTTCTTGACTGTTTTTCCTTTGTTTCTGCATTCCTTCACTCTCCCAATGAATAACTAGTTGAGTCCGCTCTTTGGAACTCAGGGAAGGGCTAAGAGATTAAACCTTTTTGGTTTTTGTACAAATAATAAACAAGGAATCCAGAGGGTCTTTTGCACCCTATAGCGTCCTGCTTGGTTTTAATCTCCCCGTTTTCTTTGATACTCCTCAATCCTGTGGGATAATGGGCATGGGACAGGAAAGGGAATAAAGTTTTATATAGAAAGAGTCATCATAAAGGAACTTGGTTTTAGGGGGACTTTGTTTCGGTCAGAACCATCCACTTTAGATTTCTTCCACTGGTTCCTTCCCTATGTTAATGTGTTTAGCCTCTTAACTTCCACATATACTTAAAATGCATTTGGGGTTTCTTCTTTACCGTGAATGTGTGGGTTTCCACAGCAAAGTTGCAAAGGTGGTCTGTCTCCTCAGGCTTCTCCTTCCCACCCACACTCTGATGCCTCTGTGCTCCCCACAGCCCCACGCTCAGCACCCACGAGAGCCCTCCCAGCTTGCTCCCAGGCTCTGTAGTTACGTCAATCATCCCAAACAGTAAATGGCTGAAAACAGCGTAAGCATTTTCCATTCTTTACATCATTTCAAAAAGGGACTGCTAGGATCAGCCGGGTGTAGAGGACACACATAAAGCTTCGAGATACCCAGCCCCACCTCAAGGCAGAGGCACTCTGGCTCTCCTGACAAGCTGAGAACACGGTGAGCTCCTTAACAGCTTCCTCTCTAGGTTATCTCCTCAGTTAGAGCTGCCTGAACATCATCTGCTGGAAACTTTCTTTTTTTTTTTTTTTTGTCTTTTTGCCTTTTCTAGGGCCGCAACCGCGGCATGTGGAGATTCCCAGGCTAGGGGTCTAACAGGAGCTGTAGCTGCCAGCCTTCGCCACAGCCACAGCAACGCGGGATCCGAGCCGCGTCTGCAACCTACACCACAGCTCACGGCAACGCCGGATCCTTAACCCACTGAGCAAGGCCAGGGATCGAACCCGCAACCTCATGGTTCCTAGTCGGATTCGTTAACCACTGAGCCACGAAGGGAACTCCT
>PVHT021183694.1:2060208-2086366 GCA_004024745.2 Catagonus wagneri | reverse complement strand
GGAGCTCAGAGTTGAGCCCCTGCCAAGGATCCTCCAGCTCACTACAGCTGGCAAGAGACCAACTCTAAAGCAAGTTCAATTCAGGAAGGGGAGCCGGCTCGAGTGGGAGGTGGGTGGGAGGAAAGAGAGAGAAACCCAGAAAGTAAATAAGGCATTCTAAAGTCACAGCTTCAGCTCCACAGTCAAACAGAACCAACTTTCAGTGACTTTCCACCATTTACTAGCTTCTGATATGAATCAAGTGGTTTGACCCCTCCAAGGCTGGGGTTTCCCATCTATAAAACAGATCTCGTAAGAGTACCCACTTTCTTGGATTATTGGGAGGATCAAATAAGATAAATTCTGGTTTACAGTAAGAGCTGAATATAGAGTCTTTTATATTGATATGATTGTTAAGTATCCTTTCCTTGCAAGAAAGGAGAGACCACTGAGTTCACACTTTTTCTAAAGATGAGTGTGTATAGAGAAGAGACGTAATGTCTTTTTTACCCCTAAACATTCCGTTTTGTGGCAACTCTCCCAGCCAGGCCTCTCAGATATGGGAGGAAAAGACCAGTGAAAAAAGAAGAAAAGTGAGAGAAAAAAGAAGAGGTGATGAAAGCAAAGGAGATTTATAGGGAGAAATAATTGGAAAAAGGCATGCAAAAAAATATTGAGGGAAAGTAAGTGAAATGGAAATTGTCCAAGTTGGAAAGAAATCTTGCAGCTAGACACAGACTAAGCAGGAAATACGGATGAGAGGCGGAGGAACCTAGAAACATGGCAGGGCTTGGTTTGCTGGCCACTGTGTCCTCAGGGAGGGTAATGACTCCTAAAAGCCATGAGCCTGTGGGTATTTAAAAGGAACCTAAACAACAGAGCAAAACTTCCTGCAGAACATATAACCCCTGGGTATACTTTCTGTCAATCACAATTCTCCCTTTACAGTTCTCCAGAGCTGTGGGTCAATGACCCACCTCTAGCTCCCAGTCTCACATCTACAGACTTTACTGTAAATCCTGAAAGAGACTCTCGGCTCTCTAAGGTAATGGCTAAGTAACGGTGCTGTGGGTATCTCTGCTGCAAAGTGTAGGGTTAAATTATCCCATGCCTGGAGCTTACCAAGTGCTCCATGTGTGTTTGCTGAATGACTGAGTGAATGAATGAGTGAGTAATTTGAGGCAGGCCTACATGACTGCTAAAAGTTACAGGGTTCTTCTTTTATAGGAAGGGGTGAGATGTTTTAGAATTAGGTAGTGGTGGTGTTTGTTTGTACAACCTCGGGAAGGTACTAAAACTGCTGAATTATACACCTTAAATCAGTGAATGTTATGATATATGAATAATGTCTCAGTGAGATAAATACAAGTGTGTAAAGCTAAGCCTTAGAGGAGTTCCCGTCGTGGCTCATCGGAAACAAATCCGACTAGGAACCATGAGGTTGCGGGTTCGATACCTGGCCTCACTCAGTGGGTTAAGGATTCAGTGTTGCTGTGAGCTGTGGTGTAGGTTGCAGACGCGGCTCGGATCCCGCACTGCTGTGGCTGTGGTGTAGGCTGGCAGCTATAGCTCCTGTTAGACCCCTAGCCTGGGAACCTCCATATGCCGCGGGTGCGGCCCTAAAATGACAAAAAAAAAAGCTAAGCCTTAGAGAAACAGTCATGACTAAACTAGTCTTCCAGTTTGCTCTTGACATTGGGTCCTCTTCCTATCCCTTTGCTCCTTCTCAGAACATAAGGACTAAATAATTACATTCAAAAGTCTTTTTCAACTTTTCCGCAGGTTTTCCCAAGCGAGGCCTTTCCCCAAGTGAGGTCCAGGTTGGTTAGAGCTCATAGAAATGAGGTGACTAAATAGGTAGGGCTCGGTCTCCTCTTGAACATTTCTCTGAGCTGTGTAAACGTTTCCTGCCGGAACAATCTGAAGACAAAGATTCACCCTCTTGGCGAATCATCCCAGCCACTAAGGCTCAGCTGCTAGGAAACTCTAGGAAATCAATGGCGGTGTTACCTCATTTTAAGATGTGATAGCCTTAGGTGCTTTTCTGAAACACCTCATCTTCCTTGACAGCCAGAAGCAGTGACGTGAGCAGCAATGATTTTCCAGACGGGATAAAGGACAAAGTCTAGCAATAAATTCACCTGCTCTTTCAATCTCCTCGCACAGAGGACCTATATATACACAGAGACAGTTTCCTAGTATTGGAAGCTACTCTTTTCTATGGACACTTAAGTTTTGTGAGATTGTGTGGTTAATTTACAGTGCACTTCTCAAAGCATGGAGCTTATTTCAGGTACTTGTTTAGTCCCGGCAAAGGAAACTCCCAGATCTCAAGCACCATTTAATACATCAATAAGCAGACTGCTTAGACACACAGGATTTCAGCTTTGGAGGCTGATGTCTGCTCTATTCCTATAAACTAAAGAGGGAATGAGTCCATACATGTCTGCATCTCATTCCAAGCTTTCGGCCAAGTACTAGGTCGCCAAGAAAAATTGAGAAAAGCAGGCTATCTTCTCATTCAAATTCCTTCTCCAGCATCCAATCATGGATAAAATACAAATATAAAAAAGTGAAATGCTACTTACTCAGTCTTGAGCTAAACAAACAAACATTAACATCTTCTTTCATTCAGAGACTTTATGTAAACTGAGGGGCCCTAGGAGCTTCCTAAAAGCCCAGACAGTCATTCTACATAACTCATCACAACTCACTGAGAATCTCAGTTACAAAGCCTACAAAGTGAGATTTGATCTTGATCTTGATTCCCAGTGTTGTCACTTCCAAGGTCCCCATTCCTCTGTTTTTCTCGTGGTATCATCAGCCCACCAGAGCCTCAAGTCCCCACACACTCCCAGTGCTAACAACCAAATTGCCCAGCATCATCATCAGTCAGGAGTTTGTTGAAAGTTAAATGTATATGATTCCTTTTAAACTTTAAAGTTATTGAAGCTTTTAGAGCCTCCCCCAGTTTTTTTTTTTTTGGTCTTTGAGGATCCCCACCTGCTCAAGGACCCCAGATTGGAGATTCTGACTAGATAATCTGTGAGGCCCTTCCTAGTTTCAGGATTCTCCAAGTCTAGAAATCTAAAGGTAAATGGATATGTCACAAGTTTCCTGGATTTGCCTCTCCCTTCAGCCTACCCTGCAGATGCTCTCTGAAAAGCACAGCTGTCCCCTGCCTGGACGGCCCACTTAGAACCAGCTCTTCCTATCCTCAGAGTTAGGGAAAAGCAGTGCCAAGCCAAGGAAATGGTCATTATTTGGATTTAAATCCTGGTTGTTAATTTCTTCTCAACGTCCTTGGTCTAGAAATTTAAGGGAAGTGGCTCCTTCTTTGCCTTTTCCAACAAGACTTTGCAAATATGTGAGATGAAGATAAAGATTCTTGTCACTGTTTCTCAGGTAGTAAGCCATAAAACTCTCAACTCAGTGTGACCCTAGAGAATCCTTGCACAGAGGGAAACAGCCATTCTGCTGAAATTTAAGAGAAAGGGAAAGGAAGAGAAAGGAAGGCATCCAGGTCCCCAGAGATACATTAGCTTCTTTCCCCAGTTCCTCTCTGCTTGTCGAGGGGCAGAGACCTTGATTCCAAGCTCATCACCTCTCCTGTATACCTCTTAATAGTGTAGTTTTGTAGACACTGTGGGTGGCAGCCATTCGTATTAAGCTTCCCTCAGTGCAGAAAATCCAGAGCAGTGATCTTTGCTATAAAAAGAAAGAAAGAAAGAAAGAAAGGAAGGAAGGAAGGAAGGAAGGAAGGAAGGAAGGAAGGAAGGAAGGAAGGAAGAAAGAAAATGGCACTAAAGTCAGCAGCCTTTCTCACAGTGGCCAGCATGGTCACTTTCGCTGTCTCCGGTGTCAGCAAGCTTGCAGTGTTCCTCATCTTGTCCATTTTTATTAGAATGCCTAAGTTCCTACTACCTAATTTTTAAAGATCAAGATAAAAAAATTTCCCTCAAACTTAGAAACTTTTGTTCACTTTGGGAGAGGACAGTTCTTTTTTTGGTCTTTTTGCCTTATCTGGGGCCGCACCCGCGGCATATGGAGGTTCCCAGGCTAGGGGTCTAACAGGAGCTGTAGCTGCCGGCCTTCACCACAGCCACAGCAACGCGGGATCCGAGCCGCGTCTGCAACCTACACCACAGCTCACGGCAACTCCGGATCCTTAACCCACTGAGCAAGGCCAGGGATCGAACCCGCAACCTCATCGTTCTTAGTCGGATTCGTTAACCACTGAGCCACGAAGGGAACTCTGGGAGAGGACAGTTCTTCAACATATTCATTAGTGATCTAATTGACTTATGAAGAGTACTCTAAACCCCTTTTTGGAATCTCAAGAGAAGACATTTCTGAGAGCCACGTTTGTATACAGTAGTCCCCCCTTGTCCACAGAGGGTTATGTCCCAAGATATACCCAGTGGATACCTGAAGCCATGGATAGTGCTGAACCCTGAATAATTTTTTCCCTATGCATATATACCTATGGTAAAGTTTAATTTATAAATTATGCACAGTAAGAGATTAGTGACAATAACTAATAATGAAATAGAACCATTATAACAATGTACTGTTATGACTATGTGACTATGGTCTCTCTTTCTGTCTCTCAAAAGATCTTACTGTGTTGTACCTGCCCTTCTTTTGGTGATGTGAGGTTTTAAAATGCTTACATGAGGAGATGAAGTGAGGTGATGACGCAGGCATTGTGACATAGTATTAGGCTGCTGTGGCTTTCTGATGATAGGTCCAGAAGAAGGACCGCCTGCTTTAGGTAATCCTGGATCTTCACGCCATGATGATGTTGATGGTTGGGGATCCTGATGGGCAGCATAAGATTTCATCATGCTTCCCAGAATGGCATGCAATTTAAAACTTATGATTTGTTTACTTCTGGAATTTTCCATTTAATATTCTCAGACCACAGTTGATCATGGATAGCTGAAACTGTGGAAAGTGAAACCACAGATAATAGGGGACTAGTGTATTTTCATTGCATCGCACTGGTCCTTGCTCTTCCTTTCCAGAGCACCTTAAGCATTGTTGTTCCCTTTTCTTGATGCTCCTTCAAGAAAATGCTTCATGTTTTCAAGTTGAATGTGTTATTAATTCAGGACGTATGAGCCTCTTCCTGGGAAATTAACCTGTTTCCTGGTGGCTCCAGCAAAGTCTATGTGTATTATTCACATATTAGGTTGATTTTGAATTATTCCTCCAAAGAAATTGGAAAATCATCCAAAAAACTTCAGGAAATTAAGCATTCCTGGTTTTTATTTATCATCACTGTCATCATCTCATCACCATGTTTTTAAATCTTTCTATAAGCAAATAATTGAATTGAATGGACTTCTGATGTCAGAAAAACAGAAGATTTCTTGCTGTTTTCCACATTTATTGAAAATATGCTGGAGCCTGAGTATGAGGCAAACTCAAGTTTACTGGTATTTTTAATAGATTTTATTTGAACATAATTGACCTACGAAGCTGTGTTAGTTTCAGGTATACAGAAAAGTGTTAACAATTATACATACATCCATTCCTTTTCCGATTCTTCTCACGTGTGTGTTATTACACAGTATTGAATAAATAACCCTGTGCCATACATAGGTCCTTGTTATCTATCTATTTTATATATAGTACTGTGTATATGTTAGTCCCAACCCCTTAATTTATCCCCCCGCCACATTTCACCTTTGGTAACCATAAACTTGGTTTCAAAATCTTTGAGTCTGTTTCTGTTTTGTGAGTTCTTTCGTATCATTTTTAATTAGATTCCACATATTTGATATCAAATATATGATATCATATATTTGTCTTTCTCTGCCTGACTTTCTTTGCTTAGCATAATAATTTCTAAGTTCATCCATTTTTCTGTAAGTGGCATTATTTCATTATTTTTTATTGCTGAGTAATATTCCATTGTGTATATATACCACATCTTCTTTATCCAGTCCTCTGTTGAGGGATGTTGAGGTTGCTTCCATGTCTTGGTTACTATAAATGACGCTTCAGTGAACATTGGGGCGCATATATCTTTTCGAATTACAGTTTTCACCAGAAATAGGTGCAGGAGTAGGTTTTCACCAGAAATAGGTGCTGGTTCATATGGTAGTTATAGATTTAGTTTCTTAAGGAGCTTCCATACTGTTTTCCAAAGTGGTTGTACCAGCTTACATTCCCACCAACAGTGTAGGAGAGTTCCCTTTTACTCATATTTTAAGGAATTAAATTTCACTCAGGACACTGACCCTTTCCCTTCCATTCCTATCCTTGGTGGCATCTTCATAGCCAAAGATGAAGGGAGAGTAGAAACAGTTTGTGAACCCTACTGCATACTGTGTCTGGTTATTTCAGTAACTCTCACCACAAACACTTGAAGCTGGTGTTACTGTATATCTTCTCCCTTTTTAAAAACTGAAGTATAGTTGATTTACAACGTTGTGTTAATTTCTGCTGTACAACAAAATGATTCAGTTATACATATATACAAATTTTTTATAAATTTTTTTCCATAATGGTTTATCAGGACACTGAATACAGTTCTCTGAGCTTTACAGTAGGACCTTGTTGTTTTTCTCCTCCATGTATAATAGCTCACATCTGTTAACCCCAACTTCCCACTTCATTCCTTTCCCAGCCCCTCCCCACTTGGCAACCACAAATCTGTTCTTGTCTGTGAGTTTTTTTCTGTTTTGTAGACAGGCTCATTTTTGTCATGTTTTAGATTCCACATATAAGTGATATCATATGGTATTTGTCTTTCTATTTATGACTTACTTCACTTAATATGAGAATCTCTGGGTCCATCTGTTTTGCTGCAAATGGCATTATTTCATCCTTTTTTATAGCTGAGTAATATTCTATTGTATATAGGTACCACAACGTCCTAATCCATTCATCTGTCGATGGACATTAAGATTTTTTCCATGTCTTGGCTATTGTAAACAGTGCTGCAATGAACATAGGGATGCATGTATTTTTTTTTTAATTATAGTTTTTGTCTGGATATATGCCCAGGAGTGGGATTGCTAAATCATGCAGTAACTCTATCCTTAGTTTTCCGAGGACCCTCCACACTGTTTTCCATAATGCTTGCACCAACTTAACATTCCCACCAACAGTGTAGGAGGGTCCCCTTTTCTACACACCCTCTCCAGTATTTGTTATTTGTAGACTTTTTAATAGTGGTCATTCTGACCAGTGTGAGGTGGTATCTTCTGGTAGTTTTGATTTGCATTTCTCTAAAAATTAGCAATGTTGAACATTTTTTCATGTGCTTATTGGCCATCTGTATTTCTTCTTTGAAGAAATGTCTATTTAGGTCTTTGGCCCATTTTTCAATTGGGTTGCTTGTTTTTCTGTTGTTGAGTTTTATGGGCTGTTTGTATGTTTTGGGAATTAAGCCTTTTTCATACACCTTCTCGCTATTTATCCACAGTTGCTCAGAGTTAATCACTTTGTCATCTTTGGTTTGTGCAAATCTCTTAGGCTGGCTTGTTACTCCCCCTATCCCCAGAGCTGCTCCCATTTCACTACCACATCCCATAGACAAGACGCTTAATACATCTTTAAAGGCACTCCTGCAGTAGATATTACCCTGTGTGTGTATTTTTATTTACATAAATAAGATTCCAAAACATCTTTTGTCCACCACTAGCAATTGCCTCTGACAGCATCCAAGTGTCTCTGTGGGCTTCAAGATATTGGAAATGACAGACTGCTCTTTGTACATTTTCATCTAAGTGACAAAAGCGCCTAAGGAATAACCAAGCATCCACATTTAAAGCTATCCCCTTTCTTAACAAACCTCCTTTCCCAATCTCCCTGTACCCTCTACTGAGACAATGTACAGAACTAAAAGACAAGGTACACCGTACTTTTGATAAGTCTAAAAGTAAGTAAGATTAGGCTTTGTTCCAGTCTTCAAAGTATTATTTCCCCTGTTCTGATGAGGGATGGATCACATTATTTCTAAGGCAGAGTCCAAATGTGGAAGTGACATCACCCAAACCAGCAGAAGCCAAAGGTTTTTCCTCAGCCATTTCATGAACAAGGATGGAGAACTGATAAGACATTGGGAGATTTTATGGCTAAATGCTCATGCCTCACTTACTTTTCTCTATACTGGGTGAGGTTCTGCATACGATCCTGGTTTCTAGCCACTGCCTAAAAGGACTTTTAGGGCCTATCCATGTGGACCAGCCTTGCCAGAATCCGCTTTTGATAGCTCCCTAAGGAAGACCAGCCCTTCTTGGACCTCACAGATGACCATTAGTCAGTTTCTACCAGCCAACTCCATGGTGAAACCCATCAGCCCCTTCCCATGTCACATTCCTGTCAGGTTTCCAAATGTCAGAGACCCGAAGAGGCTATATTTTGGGCTGAGTTTCAGCTCCCTCTTCTCAGGAAGAAAGAGATGATGTATACCACTGGCCACAAAGGGAGATTCCAAGGTCAGAGGTCTCAGGTCCTAAGCTCTTGCCCTTTGAACTGGTATCTCTTTTGTCTCCTCTCTGTCCTGGGCCCATACAGTTCCATTCTGAACACCCAGGACACCCCTGACCATCCCAGGGTCATAGAGGGTAGGGTAGGAATTGCTCCTGAGGGATCCCCAACTAGACACTCCTGTGTAAGCTGTCTTGTGTAATTCAAGCATCTTGTTATCCAAAACAGAGGACAAAGGCTGTTTTGCTCTTGCCCCAGTGGGCCCCTTAGTCAGCAACAGGATTCAATCTTCTTCCTTCAATAGCCAAGTGGGAAGATTTATTTTACTTTGCTGTGGACCAAGATCTGCTTATTGGGAAGAACCACTTAGCCAGTTTGCAACAGCTTTACTGGGACCTGGATGGGAAATTCAGTGGAATATTGTTCTGACTTAGCTGCAGGATTGAAGTTCAGAGTTCCAGCATGCTTGTCTTCACTCACCCTGAAGGGTCACTGCTGGGACACATGGGGGCCCTGCACCACTCTGGGACTTTATACTTTAAAAAAATTTTTTTTTTCTTTTTATGGCCTCACCCGCAGCATATGGATGTTCCTGAGCCAGGAATCGAATCCAAGCCACAGCTGTGATCTGAACTGCAGCCGCAGCAACACCAGATCATTTAACCCACTGTGTTGGGCCAAGGATCGAACCTGCAGCTCCACAGTGACCCGAGCTGCTACATTCAGATTCTTAACAGACTGCGCCATGGTGAAAACTACATTGCCTTTTTTTTTTTTTTTTTTAACTTTAAGAGCATGTTATAGTGGAAAAAGCAGTGCCCAGGAAAACCCAGACTTTATTGACCACGCTAAGTGAGATAAGTGAACATTATAACCAGGATCATTGGTTCACAGCACATTTTTGACCGAAAGAGTTTTGAGAAAAAAAAACATTTTGTGATTTTTAGAGCTCTTTTTCAGATGTGGAAATTGCAGATAAAGGATTATGGAGCTAATTAATGGGAAAAACGTGTACTAAAACTTTCAGCACCGGAAAGATAGAAATTCAAATCCTTTCAGAATGACTTGAGGGAAGTCACTTATATTCTCTGAGGTTCAGTGTCCTCATCTGTAAAAACAAAGGTTATCATAACTACCTGGTAGTGGTGTGTAGAAGATTAAATAAAACATGGCAGGTGCAGTACCTGGCTGACATAGAATAAGGGGGAAAAAGAAAGCGGACTATTAATTTTAGGCTATGTGGAGGGATGAACTGGAACAATGAAACGTTGGAAGAAACAAGAAACTTAGATCTGGGGAGGGCAGTGAGCCTATGAAAAACCTTATTTGAGTGTGGAAAGGAACAAGGGAAAGAGGAGGCTGGAGAATGGACACTTCCCAATGGGCTAGGTGGGTTCCAAGAAGGATGGAGCCTCTAAAGCAGGTGTCTTGAGACACCTGTAACAAGAACATGGCACACTGGAGCTAAGGGGCGAGCATAACATTCAGCGGTAAAAGTTGAAACCCTGAATGGAGACCTGCTTGTTGGATCTATAAGGAACCAGTTGATGTGTCTTTCAGCATCAAGTGAGTTTTTCCACCAGGAATTCCTGACTCTTACTCACCTGGATGCATGCCTACCCTATGATCTCACAGCAGTCAGAGCCAGGTGACTAAATTCATATTGCATAAAAGCCCCCCAAACAGAAATGAGCAGTAGCTGCTAAAGGCTATAACGTAGTGCTTGCTTAGCAAAGTGCCAGACACTGGGCAAAGGTGTTTTACATACATTACCTCCTTAAATTCTCATAATATCAGGAGGAAATGTATTATTTTTCACCTACTATAGATGAGGAGACTGAGGCTCAGGGAAGTTAAATGATTGCCCACGGTCTCAGAGCAAGTAAGCGGCAGAGCTGGAATTTACCTCTGATTGAACCACTGCACTGTACTTACTTACTGCTGATTAGCAAGATATGGCATAGATTTTATATGGGAAATAACTAAGCTCTCAGATATTGCAGATGGAAGGCTACAGTGGTGGAGCTTTTGTGGGAAGGAACTTGGCCCCCTTCAGAGTCCTTCTTCTCAGCCAGGTCCCAGCTCCAGGCTGATACCCACTGGGTGCAGCAAACACAGGGAACCCACAGTCCTTTAAGAAGCCACCATCCTTTTAAGAAGATGCAAAAATGTTTTGTCATAAAATCTGAAGAGGAAAATGAATCGAATTTATTATGTTCAAAGGAGTTACAAAGGACACCTTTTAATACTTTTATATGGAAGAAGGGGCACAGAAGGCCAAAGTACCAAGGGCCCGTGAACACCTTTAATGTGGCTTGCCTGCTTTCTTTCTTTCTTTTTTCTTTACCATTTTAATCTTTTTTTTTTTTTTCTTTCGGTTGCACCCACAGCATTTGGAATTTCCTGGGCCAGGGATCAAATCCAAGCCATAACTGCAACACCAAATCCTTAACCCATTGTGCTGGGCATTGAACCTACACCCCCCCGTGCCATTGCAGAGATAACACTGTAGCCTTAACCCACTGCACCATGATGGGAACGCCTCCTGCCTACTTTCTTAAATCATCTGGAAAATGTATGATGTGTGATTGCAGTCCTTGCATAGCATCGCCTCCTCTTTCATTCATTTGGGGAGATATCATTCTAGAAATCCCTAAGTAGGAAACATATGCTTTTCTTGGCAGGCTGTTCTTTTTGGCTAATAGTTGATACAAATGCATCCAAGTACTCAGATATACAAATGTGAACAGATACTTAAAGCTTAATATTCGCAAGCTATACCCAAGGATTGTGTACCCGAACTTGTCCATGGATAAAAATTCGCAAGCACCAAGGGGCAATTCACTGTAAATATAATCACCAACACATGTGTGTGCACACACACACACACACACATGCACACACACACAATTCTCCAACAAAAAACAAATAGAAAAGGAGCCATGAATATTGAATTACTATCCCAGGAACAGTTGAAAAGAGAAAAATCCCAGATTTGGAGTCCAATCTGTGGTAGGTAAATAAAGAAGCAAGAGAGGGTGGGAAAAAGGATGATACTGTGCAAATTGAGCCAATGCATTTAGTATTATATTTTATGGTCCAGGACCAGAGCACTTATTAATGATGGCTGTCAGAGTTTCCCCAGTTAGGCATCCCCTGCGGCTTCCAGATCCGCATGAGCTAGCAATAGCATCAGATCTGAGGATTGAGTTGGGGGTCAAGATCGGGGAGAAGGGGAGGGGTAAAAGCTTTGTGAGGAGGTTCATGGTTAAAAACAAGCTCAGAAACCACTGAAAAGCCAGAGAAGACGCTATCTCATTAATTGGGCCTCTTTTCTTTCCCGTTTTGCCCACAATTCTCCTCCCTTCACAGAATGTGCCCAGGGAAAACAGTTGAAAGGGATTATCTGCCCTGTTCTTCAAAGCCAAGTTATTTTTGGTTAATTGGGGGTGAAAATGTGAGGCAACCTCTCGGCAAAGATACCCTCAAGTCCTGCCTGCTTGGAATCAACAAATCCCAAACCCATACCCATAAGAAGATATGTACTCATAATGGGGCCTCAGGCTTCAATATGATTCCTGTAATAGTCACTGATCTAGAATGTTGGGAAGATTTAGGTGTCTGGGTTCACTAATTCATTCCACAAAGATATAATGCCACCTATTGAAATAATAATAATAGTAATAATAATAATAATAATAATAATAATAATAGGATAACTATGTTCCTGGCACTAAATACTTTATTTACAATGATCTCATCTAATCCTCACACCTCAATGAATGAGGCACTGTTACTATAGAGAAGAAATTTCACAGATAAGGAAACTGAAGCTTGGAGACATTAAATAATTTACCCAAGTTCTCACAGCTAGTGAATCAATCAGATACACTGTAACTTGGATCTCTTATTGTGTAGCTTACCTTGCATTTTTTTTTTCTCATCACTATTCATCATTTAGGGTTCTTTCCAAATTTTAACTGTTAGAGATACTATGGTAATATAATCTTTGTACATAGAGTTTTTCTCTTATTCTTGATTATTCTTTAGGATGTCTGGATCAAGTGGTTTAAATATTGGTTGGATCGCACTATATATTGCCAAATTGCGTTTTGAAAGGTTTGCTCATTTACGCGGGGAACATCATGCTACAAACGGCCTGTTTTTCACAAATCCTTTTCCATGCTATTTGCTGTTAAGATTTGGCTGTTCTCTGGCTACCATTCCACATTCACTGGCAAAGGTTCTCAGGAATTCTATTTTAGCAGTCAGTAGCATCCTAGGGCTGTGAACCTGCTGGTTTATAGTTGGCTCCATGAAGGCCCATCATCTCTTACTCCATCTCTCATCTGTTGGCCAGTATCTGTAGTTCTACTATTGAGGATTCATCCTTTTGGCTTAAGTGTTAGGGCTTTTCTAAAATGTCCCCTGGAAAGTGTTACTTTTAAATGGATATCAGTTATTTACATTCTGTTATGAAGGTAAATATCCAGATAATTTTGAGAAGGAAAGGGAGCCAGGGGACAGTGATTAGAGTTCTGTGCGTGTGGGGTCAGGGACTGGGGTGGGGTGGGGAGGGACTGAGAGCCGAGAAAAAGAAGGCGCAGGCCCTTCCCTCCCCTGCTAACCAACAGTAGACTCTGTTTTCCTCTCCAGCGTTGTGCACAGGAAGGTAGTTTCCTTTTATTCCTTCATCCACTGATTGCAAAAAAAAAAAAATTGTTTCCGAGTGTTCACTATGATGTAGACATTACATTACAGGCACTGGAAAGCGATATATCTGTGGATGAAACAAAGTTCTTGTCCTAAAGAGGCTTACATTTTAGTGACTGGAGGCAGTCAAACAAATAAACATATAATATGTCAGGAAGTCATCAGTGCTGTAAAGTGTTGTCTCTAAAGAGGAAAGTTGTCAGAAGCCAGAATCTCTGACAGGGGCTCTGGGGGCGGATAACCTACAGAAGACTCAAGGTCTTGGGGCTTGTATGTGAGGCTGAGGCATATGGCAGGAAAATAAAAATTACAGAGAAATCACTCGGAAATGAGGCAGCTTTCTGACTCTTACTAGACAATACTCTAGACCCCCTTTATATCTTCCAACAAAGATCCATGATTTTAGTTACCAGATCCCTCACTTGACTATAAGCATGTGAAAGACTGTGTGTAGACAGGGTGTTACTGTTCTGTGTCTGGACCCCTCTTGCAGGCTTCCCTGAGAAGTGCCAGTGGTGGGAAGCATGGAAAACCTTGGAAGTCAAAGTTCTCCCTAAACCTCTGCTGCAGGACTTGGGCCAGGCACCTAACTGATCTGTCCTGGGCCTCTGTTAAGCAAAATGAGTTTAGATTCTAGAAAGAAGTTCTCCATGGTCCCTTCCAACCCTCATCCTATTCTTCTACCTCAGCGTGCATTTCTTCTTGTGAGCCTTCCATATAAACGGCAGGATTGATCCATCAGCTCAGCTGGGCTGGGAGAGGAAGGGAGCGGGCGGAGGAAGTATCAATGGTATTGCACTCCAGTGAGCACTGAAGAGGCTCCATTCATGGACCAACAAAACCTGGGGGAAGCCTCAGACTTAATCAGCCAAGGAGACTCTAGCTGTAGGAACAAAGGAAATCACAGCCTTATTTGGCAATCCAGGCACAGCTTCTGTGTTCTCCCTCAGACCTGAGCTCACTAGCTTCCCCAGTGCACGCACGCATGCAGACACACACACACACACACACACACACACACACACACACACACAAAGGATTACAGGTTTCAGAAGGAAAGGGGAAGACAAAGAGGCAAAGACAGAGCACCTGAGGGTTTCGGTAACAACAGATATGAGAGCCTCATTTTAACACTCTTTTAGACCAAGCTCTAGGAACACTTACAGTTTGGTTAATTTTATAAAATTAAGATCCCTTTCACACTTAAGAACTGAGGAGCCCTTTGATGAAGTTCAGAATGAAACTCTTGCATGGACTTCTGCATGAAACCTTTAAGGTCCTAGAGTAATTTATACTTCTTAACATATTACGACAGTTGCAATATTTTGTACCATGTCTTTCTATAGAACTCTAGCTAGGCATTTTTTTAAAACTGTTCTGACATCCTTCTAGTGAAGTAGTTTGGGATGATGCATTGTCCCATTTTATAAGTAGGAAAACTGAGGTTGTGTTTCTTACGGCTGCTTCTTATGCCTATAGTATGCTGCTACAGTCACCTGGGCCAGCTCATCACCAGGCATGATCCTTCACCCTGAATGGATGGTGGTGAGAATGAGCAGACTGCCATCACCCTTCCATAGGTGAGTGCCAGGGGAGAGGGGCAAGTAGGATGCCACACCAGTAACATTCCTAGAAATAGAGGCATGACGCTCTCCCTCTCCATGCTCATCTAAGTGCCACACTCTGTCTTTGTCAGAGGCTGAAAGCATCTGGGAAGATTATATTAGGATAACTCATAAAATTAAATAATTACTTGTTTTTGTTTTGTATTCATGCTTTTCTTCATGTGACCTTCTGCTGCCCTGTACTATCATAAATTGCATCTTTCTGAAGGCATCTAAGTTTGCAAACATGAGTATGTATTAGTAGCGTTTCAACTAGGGGGCATTGTCTTTTAAAAGGAGCTGGAGCTGTCTTCTGTGAGGTCTTCAACTAAGGTATTTGCTGAATAGCTTTAGGGCAAGTTTCTTTGGCTGAAAACTCTAGTGTGAAAATGAAAATAATTCTGCAAGCAAAGAATGAAGCTAAGCATGTTCAGTTATTTTTCTACCAGAAATGGGTAAGAGATGTGAGGTTAAAAATTATTGTTGAGTTGTCATGACCAGTAGGTGACAGACATGGTTTCTCTGTTTAAAATTTACCTGGGGCCACAACTGATGTAAGAAAATTTTGGAGATGTTTCTTGTGGGTTCAGCTATCTCCCTTGTCTCTTCTCCTCTCCCTGCTAGGGATTTGTTTTTACCTACGAATTAGTTGGGCCTTGTCATTCCATCAAGAGGTTCTTACTCTTTGCCCTGTGTTTTGATGTCTCTTACCGGAAACTAAAGCCACCCAACCCCATTTTGTTAATATTCTCCAGTCCAGTTATGACTTCCTGATAACTGGACAATTTCAGGCATATCCCCAGGACTTGCGGGTCCAGAGAGCCTTCAAGCAGCATTCCTCCCCAACTCCCCGTGGAGGGTCTGTCATGGGTTGAGGCTGGTTCTTCAGACCTCTCTTCTTTATCATCACAGAGGGAGCCAGAACTCTTGGCCAAGCTTGTGAGCAAAACAAGGGAAGCTATTGCAGTTGTGAAACTATCTGGAAGCTTTTGTGGAGAAAGACCTTCTGGTGGCCCTGTTGCTTCCTGAGGGTTCTCTTCCCACTCTTGGTGGTGTGAGTGTGAATTATCCAGAAGCCTCCAGGCCTCTTCATCATCACAGGTCTCACCTTCCCACTCAACTCTCTTTCCAAGTGTGAAAACATAGCCTCTGCAGACCTGCCAGCCCCCTAGAGTTGGCCCTCTGCCCCGCATATACAAAGTTCCTTCCTACTTTGGCAGCATCTATCATTAAGAGATTAGAGATGTTTTGCACAGCTGGCACACAGTGGGCACAGTATATATGTTGACAGAGTTGAACAGGCTGCCAAGAAAGGGACGTACCCTTCTGCCATAAAACTCCAGTAGAATTTGGCTTGAGTTTGGGATCATGATCCTCAAAGGGTGGTCTAAGTCTCACAGCAGGCATAAGGGTATGCTTTGTGAGCCTTAAAAAAATTGAAGTATGTCTTTTGGGCTGGGGGTGGATGAAGTAAGTGAGCCATGTGGCTTTTTGCCACAGTCAAAAAAATTTGAGAGCATTGGTTAAAAGTACGGTTTTGCCAGGAAGCAAAGAGATGGCCATTGTCTTTCAAGAGTATCTTCTGTTGCACCTGAAAATGGGCAGCTCAGCCTGTGACACCCAGGGATGCACAGAAGATCCACTGATGGCCTCGGCCTCAGAGACTCATCACTGTCCTTTCAAGTTCTTATAGCTGACTCTCCTGACCTCATGAGAATAGCACTCCCCACCCCAAGAGCTTCAACCCCATCCTGTGTACATCCAGATATCACACGCATGCTTGCACATATGTGCGCGCATGATGCCAGTTTGTTAATTAACTCTGATAACTGATAAGAGTCAAGTCATCCCTCTGGCCTGATCAGTGCATTCCTTCAGAATGAAGGATGAGAGTTGGGTTTCAGAAGCATCTTTCCTTAAAGAAACTTTAGGCACTCTCACAGGTTCAGGGGCCAGGAAAACCTCTGTTCAGGGCAATGCCTCTGCAAACCTCCTTTTTCTTGATTCTTATAACTGATCATTTTCTCTTTCCCACTCTGCTTCCCGGAGAGATTCAGTTTCTTCAGAGGGGTTCTTTATCAGTATGCTTTCATTTAGTTGTGTTCTGAGTATTGGCCTACCACCTGCCCCCCTGGATTTTCTCCTAGTTTGGTATCTTTGGAATTCCCAAGTTTTTGATTCATGGATTTGGGATGATTTCCAGGTTTCCTTCCACAGGTGGCTAATCACATCCACTGTGTATGGATTTTAGTAGTAGTGTAACTCTTACAGCGAACTCTATTTCCAGAGTCTTAGGAGACATCTTATTGTGGCCTCTAGGTCCTACAGTGTGTTCTGATCCTGTGATCTGCTGGTAGGAGCAAAACTCTCCCCAAATCACAACCGCTGGTTGTAGAGATAGACACTGAGTCGGTGTCTTCCATCTACCATCTCTCCTCTGAATTAGACACACGCTTTCCACTCTTCAGCGATACTGACTCTAGACATTCTTCTCACGCTGCACATAAAGAATTGGGATGAGAGTTGGCTGAGTCCCATAACAGCAACTTTTTGAACAGCCGAGGATTCAAGTAAGAGATGAGAAACCAGCTGCAAATGAGTATGTGTGAACTGAAAAGTTAGCAACGTGGGCCCTCAGATGGGGCAGGGAGCAGAAGTTTAATTATATCTCTCTAGATCAGTTTATCAGTTGTAGCTTTCAGGTGGTCCCAGCTTCTCACGTCTCACTTGCTTAGCAAACATCAACTTGTCATCTTCAACATGCACGGGCACAGAGGGTGGGCGTAGGATGAATAAAAGTTGAACAAGATGTGGTACGTGCACTCCAGGAGCCCACAGCCTATTGGAGACCGGGACACTGGCTTACTGGCAAGTGGTTCCCGGAATAAGTTATGGGGAATGACTGGCAAGAAGGAGAAGGAACATTTGGAATTGCCTGGAGAGGCAGTTAACCTTGGAGTCCTTCCTGAAAGCACAAGGCTGTTTCTCCATGCTGGGAACCTGGGTCTCCTTCTCCCTGCCCTCCCACTCTTTCCACCCAGCCTGTGGAGTCTGGCTCTTTTCCCCACCTGAAGCTGTGGCGCTGCTTTATGGGAGGAGTCATCTCACCCTCGCACACAGAGAGGCATCCCCTCCCTGAAAGGAACAAGGACTTCAAATTAAGCGCAAGTTGGGGCCAATATATTTACTTATTTTAAAAGGTGAGGTTGAAGAGTAGAAGCCCTTGTTTGAATGAGCGTGGGCTTTGACACCCTTTTTTATTTTATTTTTTGTTTTTATTTTTTTGTCTTTTTAAGGCCATACCCATGGCATGTAGATGTTCCCAGGCTAGGGGTCCAATTGGAGCCACAGTCGCTGGCCTACACCACAGCCACAGCAACTCGGGATCTGAGCGGCATCTGTGACCTATACCGCAGCTCACAGCAACCCAGATCCTCAACCCACTGAGCGAGGCCAGGGATTAAACCTGCATCCTCATGGATCCTAGTCAGGTTTATTAATGGCTGAGCCGTGACAGGAACTGACACCCTTTTTTAAAGCATAGAATTTGTAAATTTAAAAAATGAATCTACCCTGGTATCCTGAGACCCCAGGGCTAAATACTTTGAACTAGTGAGTGAGAAAAGGTGAGGAAGTAAACGAGCCTCATGTAAAATTAACTAGGAGAGCTGTATTCATTTTAGCTAAAGTAAATCGAAAACCAAGTGAAATGTTCCAAGAGCAGGCATCCCAACAGATTTATTGTTCATAAAATCATGATCCAGGGCATTATGAATTTGAGAAATATTTAGTATATTTAGTGTCAGTCACCTTAGTTAGCACTAGAAATACTGAGTGGGAAGTCTCAGCCCTCATGGTTCCCTGATGTTTCTTCAAAGTAAAAGGCATAGCTTCCTAAAAGTTGTGCCAGAACTACAAGCCTTCTCTCTCTCTCCCCACACCCACCACCCCAACCTTTCTTTCTCTTCCTCTCCCCCCACTTTCTTTCTGTCCTCTCCCTCTCCTAACCTCTCTCCCTACACTAGTGAGAGTCACAGACAGTATCTGCTGGCAGTTACCACACTGACATCCAGGCACTGCTTTATATCACCCATACTTTGCTACATGGTTGTATCAGTCAGGATAGACTAGGTTATGCTACAGTAACAAACAACTCCAAAATCTTAATGGCTTAAAACAACCAAGATTGAGTTTTCGCTCAAGCCACATATTCATCACAAGTCAGCAGAGATCTTTGTTTTTCACAGTCATTTAGAGACCCAATCTGGTGGAGCTGCTGCTGTCTCGAGTGTTGCTGGTAATAGTGCTAACGGGAAAGAGAAAGCCCTGGAAAGTCTCAAAAGGAGGCTCCCAGCCTGGAAGTGTAACATGTCACTTCCACACAAAATTCACAAAGCCCCCTTCAACCATAAAGAAGCCAAGAAGTTTAATCTTACTCTGTGCCAGAACTGAGGAAAATGGAATATTTGGCAAATGGTACCAGTGACTACCACAGTGGTGTGTAGTGGGTTTGATGGGGTGGATCCAAACCCTAAGATACTAGGCCATCTGGAAACTTCAGTCTCACCATAGTGAATTCAGCCTCCTCAGCCTCAAAGGAAAATAGGAAAAGCACAATTCCTACTAGGTCCCTGGGATAGACTGATCCCAGGGTGACCTTTAATGCCATTCTCCAACCATAGAGATACACACCCCCAACACACACACAGTAGAGATAAGGGAGGTGGGGACCTAGAGTAATGAAATGATAAAATGTAGAGATTTCAAAATCAGCCAGAGTTGGATTTGCATCCTGCTTTCACCATTTACTGCCCATGTGAAGTCGGGCACTTTTCTTATCTCATCTGTGTCTCAGTTTCCTCATCCAAAAAAATTGACTAATAAAGCTTAACTCATAAGTTTATTGTTGGGACACATGGACTGAAAGCATTCTGATCCATTAGCCCAGTGCCTGGTAATTGACAAGTCCTCAATAAGTGGTAATCATTATTGTTAGTGTTAGGATTGGAGTAATAAGCAAGTATCAGCATAATGTCTTAAAGAACTCACAAGCAGAAAATCTGAATTTTTTTTTTTTGCTTTTTAGAGCCACACCTGTGGCATATGGAAGTTCCCAGGCTAGGGGTTGAATGGAGCTACAGCTGCCAGCCACAGCTATGGCCACAGCCACAGCCACAGCCACAGCCACAGCAATGTGGGATCTGAGCCGCGTCTGTGACCTACATAACAGCTCACGGCAACGCTGAATCCTTAACCCACTGAGTGAGGCCAGGGATCAAACTCTCATCCTCATGGATACTAGTCAGGCTCATTACCACTGAGCCACAGTGGGAACTCCAAAATCTGGAAGATGTTTTTGAATGTTTGCCTTTTGCTCAAGATGTTCTAAGTGTCAAGAAAAGGCGTGTGGGGTACATGTGCACAAATAACAAGTAATGCACATGGGAGTTCCCATCGTGGTGCAGCAGAAACAAATCTGACTAGCATCCATGAGGACTCGGGTTCAATCCCTGGCCTCGCTTAGTGGGTTAAAGGATCCGCCATTGCTATGAGCTGTGGTATAACTTGCAGACGTGGCTTGGTCTGGCATTGCTGTGGCTGTGGCATAGGCCAGCAGCTGTAGCTCTGATTTCACCCCTGGCCTGGGAACCTCCATATGCCTTGGGAGCCACCCTAAAAAGACCAAAAAAGAAAAGCCAGGTAATGCACATGGATAAGCCAGTGGTGTGACACAGTGGGTATGCATTCCCCACATACATCCTTGGGGATCCTATACGTATGGCACTCCTAAATATCTTCTAAGGTTAGGGTGCCTAGTCTCATCTTAGATACTTATTAGGTACTTAATGAAAGTCTACTATGCATGGGACTTCACAAGTACTATTCCCTTTAATGATTGTGATAAGCCTATAAGCTCAGATTTGGATCCCCATTTTATGAATCCAAATGCTACCAATAACCAGCCGCGTGTCCTCAGTCAACTTACTGTACCACTTGCTCATCTGTAAAATGGAAATAATGATTACCCAGGATGCTGTGTTAATTAGATGAGATAATGTATGTAAATACTGAGCCCAGTGCTTGGCATGTAATAAGGGCTCAATGGATGTTGGTTAACATTACCAAATGTGAGGAAATGAAGATTTCAAAAATTGAAGTTCCTTGCCCAAGATCACATGACTAGTAGTCAGGAATATTTAAACTCTGGTCTTTCCAAATCCAAAGCTCATGTGCCAGTGTTTTAACATGTCATTCCATTATTTGCACTCAAATAATTGCCCTTAGGTCTGCACTAATCTTCTGAAACTTGGGTCAGGCAGTTCTCAGACATAGTTAAAACCAAGAAATCATCCAGTGGGCAGACTATGACAGTGGCAATGATTAAATAGAGTCACTATTTCTGGCACTGGTCCAAACTGACTCCTAAAGATGCTTGTATTTTAAGAAGGCTGAGCTGTTACTCACAGTTCTAGATTACTTACTGTTGAGTACCTGCATCCATCAGGCTCTGTGCTAGGTGATTTCCCTGTTTTCTTTTTTGCTGTGAAGGAAGTATATACTTATTTCCCCCATTTTACTAGAGAGGACACTAAGATCTCGAGGGTCAAGTAATTTACCCAAGATGATGCAGGTGGAAAATGGCAAAGCCTCTGAAAGATGAATTGGGTTGAAAACAATCTTACTAACTGAACAGTATAGTCTCATTTTTAAAAAAATTCTAGTAGGTGTTTTCCTACATGATTGGAGTAATAAATGCTTATTATAGAAAGTTTGGAAAGTAGTGCAAAGAAGCAGGGAAAATTATCCATGACTCTATCACCCAGAGTCGATCACTGTTAAGTCTTTTAGTATAGTTGCTTCAGGTCTTTTTTTTCCTATTTCTTTTTCATTATATAGTTGAGATCATACTTCAAAAGTTTGTAATGCTATTTTTATGAAATGAATTCAGTAGTCATTTCTACTTAACATAATAAAATTTTGGTTATAAGGATTCAGGAACTGATCATTATAGCTGCCATTTATTGACCATTTCTATATGTCTGGCAAAGTGCAAAGTTTTAAAGTATTTCAAGTTTTATCCAAACTTATAAATAGGTACTAAAAAAATCAAAACATCAGAATATTTATGCAGCTAGTATTTTAAGGCGTTCCACTTTTTAAGTAAAAGAGGTAAAGGGCAACAAATAAACTGATGGATCTTATTTATTTAAAAAACCCAAACAAAAACACTGCCAGGCTGTGGCCTGTGATTGCCAAAAATGCTCTCGTTTTCCATCCCTTTTGCGTCTGCAGCACAGTGAGGCTGGTGTCCGTGATGATGACCACAGAGATGATTCACAATCATCACAGATTAAAGGAGCTTAACTACATCTCCCTCCCTCAGCTTGTGCCTGGATAGGCCCACACTTGAGCAGCCTAGGTTACAGGACGCTCAGAAGCAGGAAATGAGCTACATCTCCCAGTGTGGCCTGGATCATGTTCCAGTTTCCTCCTTTGGTCATTTTTCCCAGCTCTACCGTAGCCCTCTCGTCCCTGTGATCTGAACCTAAGAGCTGCCTTCTCTATGACCCTCAGAAATTTCCTTAGCTAGACACAAATAGGGTGGAAAATGGTAGCTCTGTTACATTTAGGGGGGAGTCCTTGCCCTGTGAGATAAGAAGAAAAAAAAAGGAGAGAAAAGTATTTTTTGAGATTAATCAAAGCGCTCTCAGCCAAGTAAAACCTAAAAACAGCCTCCACGTAATAAGAACGCATGACCCCTAAAGGCCCTAATGAGAGATGCTAGAGGAGGCCCTGGCTGCAAAGATGCTAAAGGTCAGAGTGGACTTTTGGGGTTTGCTGTTTTATATGTTTAAAGACTAGGTCTGTGTTTTGATAACTGGACTTGCTAATAGCCACCACTTGAATTGCTGTTTCCAGCTCTCTGTTTGTTTTAAATAAGGAGATTCAGCCAGTAATAATGGGAGGAGCTGCAAATGACTTCCCCAGCTGGGAGTGCCTGCTTGTTTTTCCTTCTGCCTGGGCATGCTGGCTTGTGGGCCACACTCACAGAGTCATATGTCTGTGGAGATAGCCCGAGGGAGCCCTCCATGTGTATATTTATATAGGAGGTGTGTATAAGGAGGCACTCAAGTACCAAAACACATAGGTAACTATGGGTAAAAAGAGCAATTCTGTTGCAAGAACTTAAATATACCATTTCTCATATATTTGTTTCTTCATTTATTCGACAGACCTTTGTTGAGCACCTACTGTGAAAAGTACTGTGTGATTTGCTCTGAGACATGCTGATATTTCTAAAAGATGGGTCTTTATTCTACCCCCTTCAGGAGTTTACCATCTGATGGGGTGCTAACTGATCACACACAAAAGCATACTCAAGTCACCCACAGTGAAAGATAATGTAGGATAAATGCCTTAAGAATGATAGTGAAGATAGGTGCTGGAGGAATCCAAAGACGTTAATGTTCACTATTGGCTCAGAAGACATCAAGGAAGACAGGAAGGGTGGGGGGAGAGGTGGGCTATGACTCTAACAGCAAATATCTAGAGGCAAAAAAATGGTATAGCATCGTGAGAATTGCAAACAAACCGGTTTATCTTGAGAATAATACGTGGAAAAGTGTATTGAGATGAAATTGGAAGTTGGGGTCAGATTGGGAAGTGTTATGGAGGTGCCTCCCAAGGTCTCAGAAATTCATGAGTTAATGGTAACATCAGAACAAAGAATACCTACTCACCTTCTGAGTGTCTGCTTGGTCAGCAGCCTTCACTGTACATTAAGGAAATAAATTCGTATAGAATTTGTCAAAGTTGTGGAAAAGATAGTCTCAGAATAAAAGGTCTCTAAATTGAATCAATTAAGAAGATTAATTAAATTATGCCTTTTTTTTTTTTTTAAAAAAAACCATGGCCCTGTGGAAAGTTCATCACAGCCATGGATATGGCTAATTTTCCTAACACCAACTCTAAGCTCGGCAAGGAGACTTACAACTCTCATGTAAATCCGTAGGAGAAGAAGGCTACCTTGGTGCTTTAGCTGCCACTCTGGCCTTGCATACTGGTCTCTTTAGAGCTCTGCTAGAACAATAAAGGTGCCGTCAAGTGGGATCTGCTTTTAAGCCACTGGCCAAATCACGTTTCTAGATCTTCCAAGCTTAAGACTAAACCCTGGACTTTGCTGAATCCACCAAAGTAAATGGCCCTTTCTCAAGTCCCATCTGGGCCTCTCACCAGATTTCCTTCTGGGCCTCCTTAAAGAATACCTCATCATTCAAAATACCCACAATTTTGGTTAATGGAAAAGTTTAGTTTATAGACTTGGCTATGTGTGGCTTTTGTAAATCACCAAGAAGTGAACAGAATAAAATAGCCTTAAGTTAAAAGACCCTAAATGTTTACATTTTTTTGATGATTCGAGAACTGCTTCACCAAAAGACATATCCAGAAAATATTAGAACTCTTAAAACACAGCAGAAAACAAATCACCTAACAGGAAAAAACACTGGGTAATTGAACAGGCACATCCCCAAAGAGGATATCTGGATGGCAAGTGAGTACATAAAAGATTGTCCAATAACACCAGTCATTAAGGAGATGCCTATTAAAACCATGTGAGTTACCACTTATTGTAATGACTAAAAGAAAAAAAAACTGAAAATGCCAAGTGCTGACAAGGATGCAGAGCAACTGGAACTTTAGGCATCTCAGGTGAGAATGCAAAAAGGATTGCCAGTTTTTAAAAAGTTAAACATGCACAAACCATATGACCCAACAGTCCCACTCCTGGATATTTACCCTAGAGAAAGCAAAGCTTATTTTCACCTAAAATGTGTGCATGCATATTTATAGCCACTCTAGTCATAATCACCAAAAACTTGAAACAACCCAAATGTCCTTCGGTAGGTGAATGAGTAAACAGAAGCTACTTCAGAACTTTACAGCACTTTGGGGAGAACAGTACGGTCAATTAGTGTCATGAGGTGGTAGCTTAGGAGGTAAATGGCCATAAGTTTTCTTTTACTTATTAAATTCCAGAGAAAGGATTTTATGCTACCACAAACATCAGAAAAAGTGCAAGTTGTTCACTGATACTTGTGTTAGCCAAACGGTATGAGTGCCCTATGTCTAAATATATAGGTATTGAGTATGAAGTATAGGTTTTGAAGGAGCAGAAAGGCGAAGTATAGGAGTGGGAGGAACAAGAGACATGAATGTAGAATAAATGAAGGTGTCTCTGTTTGTCATTGTTGGCTTCAACCCAGGACCAAAGGGAGGCAAGTGCCTGCATATGTGTTTGATGAAAAAAAATTTTTTAAATTACCGCTTAAGATCACTGAGTGTCTTTGAAAGCTGGTCTCTATGGGGTTGTGGAAAGGAAACCTCTGTATTTGGATGAATTCAAGAGAGTTGATAGACTTAAAGAATTGGCAGGGCAGGAGGTACTGCTAGAGGAAACTAACTCCTCCTATTGGTGCAGTCTTTGTCATATGCTTTGGGCCCTGCGGACCTAGGGACTTGACTTGGTGTGACCCCCTCCTCCCCACTCAGAAGCAGCAAAAAAAAAAAAAAAAAAGCAAATCTATCTCCGTATTCCAAACTGTGCTTAATCAGGGGTGGGAAAGCCACTAACTGAATTAAATGAGACATAAATTTACCAGCAGGTGGCAATAGAGGTAGTTGTGTCTGCAGAAAGATTACACATGCCTTACTTTGAAAACCAGGGATGGGACCCTTCAGAACTTGATTGGACCCCAGCTTCACTTCCCCCTGTCTTAGGCTAGCATTCTAAGAGGGAATTCAAGCCAAAATACTGTAGTAGGCAGACGCATGACCCTTTCCTCACTGGGCTGCTGCTGCGCTCTACTTTCTGAGTGGCACCTCCTCTGAGAGTTTGATGTTTTTAATTGAAAATTGGAAATAATGGCAAAATCATGTAGTCTCATAAATTAGCTTTATCTGTGGTTAAAGGAAGCTCAAAAGGTGAAATAAAACTGCTTTCAAATGCAGCCTCCCGACATTACTACTAGGTTAACCCAAAGTCCCAAAGAACAAAGATGAAACAATTAGGCTGCTTCTGAATGTCAAAAGGGCCCTAGGTTCCTAAGTGAATTTCACTGACCTTTGTTAATTCTTTGCACATAGGTGAAAACCCTTAGATTTCAATGGAAAAGTAAATTTTTATTTACACACAACCATTTCAGGGCTGATGGAACAGGAGAGTGTACTATGAGTCTCAGGTCCCCAGTGGAAAGCAAAGTGCTGAAGGAATGTTTCACCTGAGTGTCCTCACCCTGAAAATTACGAATTGTCTGCACTTCTTCCTGTTTTGCCAGCTTTCTCTGATTTTCTGGTTCTCTCTCCCTCTGGAGAAGCTCCCAAACTCTAACTCCTAGTCTCATTCTCTCTTTTTTTTT
>PVHT021183694.1:2030839-2059208 GCA_004024745.2 Catagonus wagneri | reverse complement strand
GCCTGCCAGAGCTACCAGCTCTGTGGGCTGACGCAGTCGCCTAGGTCTGTGGACCGGCCCAGGGCCCTGCCACCCCCACCGATGCTGGCTGGCGCAGGCGCCTGGGTCCACAACCTGGCACCGCGCTCCGTCCACGGGCTTCAAGGCACGGCTCCGCTCCCGCCGCCACAGCTGCAGCCTCCACTGGCTCCTCCCCACTTCCACTCTCTTTGGCGGGTCACCGTCGCCCCACCCCGCACGCTAGTTCAAGTTGCTTCCTATGGTGGCCAGCCCCTCCTCCTCTCCTCTTCCCTAACAGTGGAGGCTTGCCTCCCCTGCGGGACCAGACTTCCTCGGTTCCCTCAGTCCTGGTTTTGCTCTCCACAAATCCTAGAATATCGCTGTTCCTTGTCCTATTCCCACAATCGCTCGCGGCCACCGACCTCTGCCCTCTCGCAGGGACTAACCTTAGGAACCTGTGTCTTAGCTCCCAGGCACCGCCTGGCACCTCAGGCTGTGGTGTCTGCACCTGTATTCAGGTCTCTAACTACGATTTTCCTATCTCAATCCAACTGCTGCGTTTTTCTCAGGCTTTGATGTCCCTCTAGTTCCGTTGGTCATTGATCCGCTGATCCGTTGTTTAGGTTTCTTCCCAGGAAACTTTTCTTTTTCACAGCTCCCTCCCTGGGGTGCTGGTTACGGTCCTAATTGCTTTTCTCTCTCATCTTTTTTTTTTTTCCTTCAGTTGTTCTACCCAGTTATTTCAAGGGTTTCTTGCAGTTTTTGGAGGTTTAAATTAATCAGCATTCAGATGATGATTTGTCCAACTTGTTTTATATTTAGATGCGTTTTTTGATGTATTTGTGGGAGAGGTTGAGCGCGACCTCTTACTCCTCCGCCATCTTGCCGGAGTATGTCTCATTCTCTATTACAGAATAGAGATTCTCTATACAGAATCTCTTGCTTCTCCTGTGGTTCCTCACCCCCCTTTAATTTTTTTTATTTTCTCTCTTGTGACTAAAAGAAAATTTGGAATACATGATTGAAAAATAAAAACTGGTATTGTTGTATTTCATGGTCTTAAATATTAAGGCTCATTCAATTCCATTATTTCTAAAAATTAGAAATAAATTACTTTTTCAATTATTTAACATGATATTTATTTATTTATTTATTTATTGTCTTTTGCCTTTTTTTAGGGATGCCCCCACGACATACAGAGATTCCCAGGCTAGGGGTCTAATAGGAACTACAGTTACTGGCCTACACCACAGCCACAGTGACACCAGATCTGAGCCACGTCTGCGACCTGTACCACAGCTCATGGCAATGCCGGATCCTTAACCCAGTGAGCGAGGCTAGGGATCGAACCCGCAACCTCATGGTTCCTAGGCAGATTTGTTTCTGCTGTGCCAGGACGGGAACTCCACCTGATTTTTAAATAAACCCATTTATGTGATTCAAAATTCCAAAAATACAAAAGGGTAAAAAAATGTTCTATTATCACTTCTCCCAGCCACACAGTTCTCTTTGGAAACACCTAATGCTACTGTTTTCATTATTTCTATTTCAGTAATGCTATTTATTTCTGATAAATTCCACCAGAAACATTAAATGTGTATGCAAGCAAACATATATATTTACATATAGTAAGTATGTATATATAGGTGTTTATACATCTTTTATTTTCCTTGTTTTTTACATAAAATCATAGCATACTTAATACAAAAGCACTTTGTTTTTTTTTTTGTGGGGTTTTTTTGTTGTTGGTTTTGTTTGCTAGCTTGTTTGTTTTACTTAGCTGAATATCTTGGCAATCATTCTGTATTAATCCAGAAAGAACTTTTTCTTTTACACAGCCCAGAGTATTATACTGTGTGGATAGTCCATAAGTGATTTAACCAGACCACTGCATGTAGGTAGAGAGGATGTTCCCAGTTGGATACTATTGTGAACACTTCTGCCGTGAATAACCTTGTTCACATGGCATTTTGCACATAGGAGCATATGTCTGAAGGATAAATTCATAGAAGCAGAACTGCTGGATTAAAGGATTTGTGCATTTGTAAGTTTAACAAATACTGCAAAACTGTCCTTCATAGAATTTGTAACCTCAAAGATATGAGAGGACCTCTCTCTGTATTCTCACTACCCAGCCTTCCTCATTGCTCTGCTTCTCACAATTCTAGTTTTTCTTTCTTTCCTCTTTTTTTTTTTTTTTGGTCTTTGTAGAGCCACACGAGGCATATGGAAGTTCCCAGGCTAGGGTTCAAATTGGAGCTACAGCTGCTGGCTTTCACCACAGCCACAGCAATATAAGGATCCAAGCTGCCTCTGTGACCTACACCACAGCTCATAGCAATGCTGAATCTTTAAACCACTGAGCAAGGCCAGGGATCAAACCTGCGTCCTCATGGATCCTAATCAGGTTTGTTAACCACTGAACCATGACAGGAACTCCCTTACTTGCTTTTCTCTATGAAATTAAGGATCCACTTTTGTCCCCCAAAAATCATGTCGGAATTGTTACTGGAAATAACAATAACTAGGGTGACTAGTTATCTTTATGATGTTGAGCTTTTTCCAGATGCCTTTCATTTGGATTCATTTCCATCTTTAAGAGCAACTAGATATTTTTTTCATGAAGAACTCACATTTCTTTTTAGGTTTATCCTTCAGTGTTTTTATTTGTATCAATGTTATTGTCAATGAAATGTTTTGAGTGGTTGCCCTTATATACATGAAAGCTTTGATTTTTATACCCAGTTTATATGTCACCACTTCAGTGAATTCTCACATTATTTGTAATAGATTCACTTGTGTTTAGAGGATATGTAACCATATTGTGACTCAATAATGATAATTTTATCTCCTCCTTTCCATTTTGTATGCCTCAGTTGTGTACTGAACGTGTTCTCCAAAAATTCATATATTGAAGCCCTAACCCCTTGTGTGGCTATGTTTGGACAGGGAGTCTTTAAGGAAATAATTCAGGTTAAATGAACTCATAAGGGTTGGGAGAGCCCAGATTCAACAGGATTAATGTCTTATCAGAAGAGACAACAGAAAGAGAGAGCTCTCTTTCTCTCTTCACCACGCGAGGACATAGTGAGGACACAGTGGCCATATGCAAGCCAGGAAGAGAGACCTTACCAGACGCAGACCGTACTTGGACCTTGATCACAGACTTTTTGTTTCCAGAACTGTGAAAATATAAATGTTATTTAAGCCACCCAGTCTGTAGTATATTGTTATAACATCCCTAGCAAACTAATGCAGCCTCTATTTTCCTTTTTGTTAAATGTATCAGCCACAACCAGACTAAGGTTAAGTAATAGTGGTAATTGTGGATATCTTTCTTATTTCAGAATTGAGGTGGAATATTTTTAGTGTTTATCCATTAATGATGCTTTGGGTTGAAAATATATAATCATATTAAGAAAGGAAAGCTATTTCTATTTTAGCTGAGTTTTATTATTATTTTTTTTACTTATTTGTGGTATTTGCTGAAAGTTAACGAACTATAGACTTGTCAAACTTCCTGATCAGTAAAATGGGTTCTTCCATCATTATAAAGTTCAAGGGGAGTTCCCCAGAGATATGTTTGCCAAAAGGGAAATGCTTTCCAAGAGGACTTTGGCCACAGAAAAAGTAGTAGCCTGACTGCGATGGAAGGTTTCAGAACAGTGTGGAAACATACTGATCATTCTAAAACATATTTATATCCATGAGATGAAGTAAATTGTATGAAACATATTTGCCATGAAAATAAACTTGAATGGTTCATTAGGCCATTTAAAATTTCTAGAACCAGTATGAATAAGCTTCTATGGTTTATATTTTACATAAGTGGGTCAAGTGAGGTAGGCATCTTTTGTGGCCTTGTTAATGTTTACCCACCAATACATACTCACGAAGGCTATCATTTTGTCAGTATACCAATGGCTTAATGCATGTACAGTGGTGAGGAGTGGGAATTTTACAGTCTCCAGTAGGATTAGGTCATTATTTTATCTAAACCAGAGCTTTCTCTTTTTATCAAACCATCAATTGCTAAATTACCAATTTGTTTTTCCTTTTCTGAGGCCAAACATTGGGCTTTCTAGCCAGTTTTCCTAAGTAATCATTTGAGGAAATATTGCTTTGGACCATGGCAGAGATTTGTCTTCTGTTGGTCTCTTTAAGGGTAGAATTCCTTGTAGAAATATCAGCAGGGTGATTTCCCTCATTTTCCAGAGATTCAAGTCTAGAATGCCCTGGGATCTGAATAGTAGCTAAAACAGCAGATAAAAGTAATTCTTTCAGTAACTCCTGAGCTTAGGAACCATTTTAATTTCATTTCCACTGGAAGCAAGGAAGCCACATTGCTTCTATAACATTCCAAAAATCCTGAGCTACTCTAAAAGCATATCTACTATCAGTATAAACTTTGTCCAGTTTGTCCTTCGCTAAAGCGCCAGCCCATGTAAAAGTGTATAATTTCACCTGTCGGGTTGAGATGGCTCTAGGCAGAGATGCTGCTTCAACAATATCAAAAGGAGTTGCAATAGCATATGCAGCACAATATTTACCATCATCACCTTTTAAATAAGAACCATCAGTGAAGCATGGTCAGTGTTACCCAGAGGCATTTCCTGTAGATCATCATAAGGAGTTAGGAGGTGGTCTGTGAGCATTAAGCAGTCTTAAGGGATTTTGTTGGTGACAGAGAGGAGAAGAGAAGCAGAGTTAAATTTAAAGGTTATTACAGCATAAAAGGACTTCATAGGAGGTGAGGCGGCTGACTGAAAAATGTTGAGGTTGATGAGAATTCTGGAAAAGTTCTACTTCATGAGGTAGAAAAATGGTTAAAGGGGATTCCATAACAATTTTTGTCAGTGGCTTTAACTAAAAAAGGCAGTGGCCATAATGGTTCTAAGGTAAAGGATTTTCTTCCTATGCCATGGAGTCCAGTTGCTGGCTGTAAAACCCTGTGGGTCAATGGTGAACTCCATGTTTTATGGCAGGTATCTCTATATAAGAGCATTCCTTCTTTTGTCTTTTTCAAAAGAAAAAGGGAACCTAATAATTGGAATGCCCAAGGGCAGGTGGGTTCATCAAATTCTCTTTTAAGGCCTTAAAAACTATGTTGTCCCATAAAACTTGGGTTGGAGTTGTCATTCTTTAGTAAAACATACAGAAGTTTGGCCATTGAAAGGAAATTTGGAATCCAATTTCAGCAGAAACCAACTAGCCCAAGAAAACTTTGCTGTTCATACTTAGTTTGGAGTTTGGGGAAACCTGAGATACCATGAAGCCTATCTGGAATCTAGGTGTAGCTGTTGTTCTGATATCAGATGTCCTAAGTATCAAACCTGGGTTTGGGAAGACTACAGTTTTTCTTTGGTGACCTTATGTCCCTTTAGGACTAAAAGCTGTCTTCTCGTGAGGAGGCTTGAAAAGGAGAGCAAAGAAGCAAACCATCCATATGCTGCAACGAAGTAGAGCATATAGGCAACTTTATATCATCCAGATCAGCCTTCAGGGGTTGTGAGAAATAGGAAGGATTCTCTATACAACAGTGAAGAATAACTGTCTGGGTGAATGGTTTTTCTTCCCAAGTGAAGACAAAAAGGTACTGGCCAGCTTCCTCAAATGGAATATTAAAGAATGTACCGCCTAAGTCAGTTATAGTCAAGAATTTACTTCTGGTGGGAGTGGCTGTTAATAAAGTATGAGGGTTAAAACAAAGGCATGTAGAAAGATAACAATGTTTATTGCCTGGAGATCCTAGACAATGGAATCCTCAGCCCTTAGATTTTCTCACTGGTAAAGTAAGTATTACAGGGACTAGTACAAGAGATAATGAGGCCTTGAGCTTTGTAACATTCTATATCAGCTTTATGCCTTGAAGTGCCTCTTTACTGATAGGATATTGATTAATTCTGGGAAGAGATTTTGAGGAATCTATGTGAATCGTGAAGGGGGGTGCATTATGAATTTTGCCAGTGTCAGCTGGAGATTTTGCCCATAATATCAGTTGGTGATAGCTGATTCAAAAGGTACAAATAAATGATCAGTGTTCTAGACTCAGCTCCAGTACTGAGAGACAGAATAAAGAAAAGATGCCAAAGGGTCATTTAATTCACCTAATTGGTTACTTTGATGGCTGCTGTCAAATTCTAGAATTATTTCCCCCACTGGGGAGGAAGAAATTCTGGCATGACACTTCTCTTCCAAATCTCAGACTAGTAAACAGGAAAAGAGGAGCTAAGGAGAAAAGTGTGTGTAGCTCTCCAAGAGCCTAAGCAAAAGGGAATAGGTTCAGAAACAGGAACCTCTTGAGATTCATCAGAGATTCCCCACTATTTGAACTGTTTTAGTACTTTAAGGCAGGGGCTGCTTCATAGTATTGGGGTTGAGCACCAAGGGGTGGTTCTGGTGTCAATCAGGACTGGAAGAGATTCATCCTCAACTGGAGAACTGTTTCTACAAGCCAATTAAGAGGGAGGGCTGGGGGAGTTCCCGTCCTGGCTCAGTGGTTAACAAACACGACTAGGGCCCATGAGGACACGGGATCCATTCCTGGCCTCGCTCAGTGGGTTAAGGATCCGGCGTTGCTGTGCGTGAGTTGTGGTGTGGGTCACAGAAGTGGCTCAGATCTGGCATTGCTGTGGCTGTGGCGTAGGCCAGCAGCTGTAACTCCAATTAGACCCCTAGCCTGGGAACCTCCATACGCCGTAAGTGCAGCCCTAAAAAGCAAAAAAAAAAAAAAAAAAAAAAGGAGTGAGGATTGGGAAGAGCCCCTTTAGTTCCTTAGAGCCCTGTCATTGATAGGAAGGGCATTGGAGAGGCTGACTAGAAGCCTGAATGCTCCTGAAGGTCTTAAATTGGTAACAATCTCTTTTCCAGTGTCCTGGCTCTTTGCAATAATAACAGAAACTAGAAGGCTTTTGGAGTTCCCGTTGTGGCGCAGTGGTTAATGAATCCGACTAGGAACCATGAGGTTGCTGGTTTGATCCCTGGCCTCGCTCAGTGGGTTAACAATCCAGTGTTGCTGTGAGCTGTGGTGTAGGTCGCAGACGCAGCTCGAATCTGGCGTGGCTGTGGCTGTGGTGTAGGCTGGCGGCTATAGCTCCGATTTGATCCCTAGCCTGGGAACCTCCATATGCCATGGGTGTGGCCCTAAAAAGCAAAAAAAAAAAGAAAGAAAGAAACTAGAAGGCTTTTGATTTCATTTAGGTGTCTTCATTTGCTGGAGCTGAAGATTAAGAATTTTTGTGGTCTTCCTTTTAGGTGATTCATCTAGAGTGTGAGAAAGCTGTTTGCCAGATTAACTAAATCTGGAGTGGATATAGTTTCCCATTCCATCCTGATCCTTTTTTAATAGAAAGGAAAGGTTCCAGTGCAGCCGATTAATAAACATAGAGCTAAAAGTAGAGTCAACATCTGAAGACCAGAATTTTCCTTAAAAATAATCTGAAGTCAATTGTAATCATCACAAACAGATTTCTGTGTGCAATCTTGAGTTTTGTTCCAATCAACAGGCTTTGGAAAAGCCCTAGAAATTGCTTGATGAAGTCACCTAGCAATTCCACAAGACTGATAAGATAGTAAGCTGGTCTCCTAGTCATAATTCTAGAGACCTTTCAGAACTTTCCCAATTAGCAGTTTTCTTCTGGTGCTGGACCTGACCTTCACTGACAAGCATATGAACTAGTTGATATAAATTGGAGAAACCAGACTGATAAGTTTTTTTTTGTCTTTTTTTGCCTTTATGTAGAGCCGCACCCACGGCATATGGAGGTTCCCAGGCTAGGGGTCTAACAGGAGCTGTGGCTGCCACAGCCACAGCAACGCGGGATCCGAGCCGCGTCTGTAACCTACACCACAGCTCACGGCAATGCCGGATCCTTAACCCACTGAGCAAGGCCAGGGATTGAACCCGCAACCTCATGGTTCTTAGTCGGATTCGTTAACCACTGAGCCACGAAGGGAACCCCCAGACTGATAAGTTTGAATCACTATATTTAAATTGCTCAGAAAATCTGTGAGGATCTTGAGTTATTTAGGGAAAATCTTGGACTCTGGCTTGCAGTTTCAGCTTTAGTCCAGAGAATATAAGAAGTCATGGTTTTGCCTCTAGATCCTCAGGAGGCTTAAAGGGACAGGCTCTGGTAAGTTCAGAGGAAAGAGGAGTGGGGAGAGTTTCAGAGAAAAGGGGAAATTCAGCAAGAGCATTAATATGGGGAATCTAAAGGCACAGAGGAGGTGTAGGAAGCATAAAAAGAAAGGAGGAAAATGGCACCAGAGTCAGATCCTGAGACAAGCCAAGGAAGAGGAGCTTGGAGCCTTGGAAGCCATTTTATCCTTCTTTAATCATTTGTTTGACTCGTTAAAGTCTTAATTTGAAGAGAGGTGATTTTAGGTTCCTGATAATATTTGGAAGTTTCAAAATATCAATCAAAATAGTCATCTCATTTAGTTCTAGGAATTTTAGAGCTATAATGGTCCAATTCAGATTTAAGAAAATTAAGTTTGGGGACTTCAAAAGTTTCCCATAATGGCCATTGATATTCTAAACTGCCCTTGAGCAGATTGATCCATTTAGACAGGAATGTGCATGAGGAAGGACTTTTGTTTTTATGTTTTTTATTTTATTTTTTTGGCCTTTTTGTCATTTTAGGGCCGCACCCGCGGCATGTGGAGGTTCCTAAGCTAGGGGTCTAATCGGAGCTGTAGCCACTGGCCTATGCTGCAGCCACAGCAACACAGGATCCGAGCTGTGTCTGCGACCTACACCACAGCTCACGGCAACGCCGGATCCTTAACCCACTGAGCAAGGCCAGGGATTGAACCTGCAACCTCATGGTTCCTAGTCAGATTCGTTAACCACTGTGCCACGACGAGAACTCCGGACTTTTGTTTTTAAACATAATATTAGCTGGAGTATCTGAGGTGGGGGGGGCACCCTCAAAATGCATAGATAACTGAGACCCCATTTCTCAGATTTTTCTCTAAAGTGAAGGAACAATTCTCAAACAGCTTAAACAGCTTTACAACACAAACAGCTCAATTCATACTGCTTACAACTCAAACAGCCTGTAGGCTTAATACCAGCCAGTTCTAAGGGAACAGCTTGGTCCGGGAGAGATCAGGCTGAAAACTTTTCAGCCAGTTCCTGTAGAACAGCCCCTCTTCCAAAGGAATGGGCCGGAGGCTTCTCAGCTAATTTCAGTTGAAACAGTCTGATCTCAAAATCAAACCAAAGTGCCAAACCAAAGGGCCAAAGGGTGCTTGCATACAGAACACGGCCTTAATCAGAAAGGAGCTCCAAATGCAAAGAGAGCATAAACTTAGATCCAAAAGCTTTAAACTCGAGGGTCAGCAAGAAAAGCAGTGAACTCCATGCTCTCGATTGTGCGTACCGTACCTGTTCACCCACCAACTCCCAAGCTGTCAGAGGTCTACTTTGGTCCCCACACAGGGCACCAAAATGGGGACCTAAAACAAATAGACTGTAGATTTCTCCAGCAAAAAAAGAAAAATGTGTTTATTCAGGATCAGCAGAGAATTGCAACTCCATGTCTGCAACCATGGTGAGTCACGTGCAAGTTCCTGCACAGCTAGGGAAGAACGCTCTAATATAGAGGAAAAGGAAGTTGGGAGGGCTGCAGTAAACCAAGATTTCATGGCTTTTCCATTGGCTGAGACCCGGCCAGGAAATGAGGAGCTTTTCCTCTTCCTGTTGGGCCCTGCCACAGTCACAGGGCATGAGAGTGCCCCCTTCTGGTCTCCCAACTCTTTATTTGAGGTTTCTGTTTATTAGGTTTCTTACAGGTACCAATTTCTTCTTCTGTTTCCCATTAAAAAATTTAAGAGCATTGGAATGATCCATTTCTTAATGATGTAGTAGAATTCCCTGTGAATTCAACTGGTCCTGATACTTTCTTACTGTCCTGTTATTTGGCGGATGTTACTTCTTTTAAAAACTTTAGTATTTTTTTAAACAGTAATTTGTGTAGATATCCTACTGTCTTCTAGAGACATTTTAAGTAACTTTTATTTTTAGAAAATTGTGTATTTCTAGGATTTGAAATTTATTTGTAAAATTTTAAGAAAGGTAATCTCTGTTTAACTTCCCTTGTATTTATAGTTATTGTCTCCCTTTATAATTTTTTATCTTCTTATTTTATACATTTGTTTTTTTCTTAAGTATGTTATTTATTTATTTTTTAAATTTTGTTTTATTTTGCTTTTTTATGACTGCAGCTATGGCATACAGAGGTTCCCAGACTAGGGTAGAACTGGAACTGTAGCTGCCACCTACACCACAGCCACAGAAGTGCCAGATCTGAGCTGCATCTGTCATCTACACAAAAGCTCATGGCAACGCTGGATCCTTAACTCACTGAGTGAGGCCAGGAATCAAACCTGCATCCTCAAGGATCCTAGTCATATTCGTTTCCACTGCGCCACAACGGGAACTCCTTAAGTACGTTATTTTCCTTCAAGCTTTCAGATGCAATGCACCCTATTCTTTGTTTTCGGTTAAGTAATTTCTGCTTTAGTTTTGATTAATTTCTACTTCCTACTTCCTATCTTCTTTAGGTTTATTATTATCCCTATTATCATTAAGTTCTTTCTATTAACTCTTTAAATTGGATGGCCTTTTCCTTTATTATTCCACATATGTAAGGCTGTAGATTTTTCTGTGAGCAGTGCTTTAATTACACACCAAAGGTTCTGATATATAGTTATTTCTAAATTTATTTTTGGCATAGAGATAAATTAATCATTGTCTTGATTCACAGCACACCCTCATCATTGGTCAATGCATAGCCCTCTTTTATTTACTTACTTGTTCATTCTGTGTGCATGTATTTACTTATTTTTGTATATATATATATATATATATATATATATATTCTGTACATATATATATTTCTTTTGGCTGTGCCCATGGCATGTGGAAGTTGCCCAACCACATGAATCCAGTGAATTCATAACATAGCAGCGACCCAACCACTGCAGTGACAGTACCAAATCCTTAACCCTTTGCTCCACAAAGGAACTCCCTGTTGGCTTTTTTAATGTTATAACTTTTGTAATTATGGACCCACCATCCAACATGGTCTTGACAATGCCTTACATCTACCTTTCTGGTCCTTCTCGTCTTCTTCCTCTGCTTCCTTCTCCCTCCACCTCAATAAGAGGTAAACATCATTCTGAATTATTCTTCATTCCCTTGCTTTTCTTTTTATATAGTTTTATAGCATCTATCTATCCCATACCTATTCTTAAAATATATTTTATTGTAGATTTTTTTCATTTTTTAAAAAATATTCTGTAATTTCTATAGTGATTTCCTCTTTGACCCAAGAGTTTTTTTTAAAATAGGCTTGTTTTCTCTTTATTTTGTTTGTGTTTTTCTGTATTGATTTATTATTAAGATTCCAATTTTATAAATCATGAGCAAAAAAAGTTTTATCATAATGTTTACAGTTTGGAATTAATTACTGTTTTTCTTTGGCTTGAAATATGGTTAACTGCTGTGAATGCTACAAAATACTTGTAGAAAAAGCATACTGTCTGGTATAGAATTTGATACATGTCAATCAGATCTACTTCATTAATTATGATAGCTCTTTTATATTACACTTTTTTTGTTTCCACTTGATCTTCCATGAACTAAGGGGGCAGAATTTAAATTTCATACTATTGAGGGATTTCTATTTTACCCTATCTTATCTTCCATGGGTTTTGTTTTATGATTATTGATTCTCTGTTAGTTGGTACTTTATCTTTCTGAAAATCATCTGTTTAAACATTACAAAGTGCCATTCCTTGACTTCTTTAAGTTTTTCTTTTAAAGTTATGGCCCATTGCATTTGCCAGTATTTCTCTTTCCATGGTTTTATTCTGAGCTGTTCTGATGCCTTTGTTTTAGGGAGGGCTCTATATAGATTATAGGTGAATTTTGCTTTGTGATCCAATTTGAAAGGCTTTTCCTCTTCTTTGACTTCTGTTATGTGTTGAATCGTGTTCCCCAAAATTTGTATGTTGAGCTTCTAATCCCAGTACCACAGAATGTGATCTTATTTGGAAACTGGATCACTGCAAATGTAATTAGTTAAGATAGGTGGGCCCCTAATCCAATATGTCCTTATGAAAGTAGGAAATTTGAACGCAAATACAATGCCATGTGAAGAGTGAAGTTATACTGCCACAAGCCAAGGAACTACTGAAAACTAGATGGAAGACCTAGAATAGATTCTTCTCTAGAGCCTTCAGAGGGAGCGTGGTCCTGCTAACACTTATCTCAGACTTTTAGCCTCTAGAATTATGAAAAAATAAGTTTCTGTTGCTTAAGGCCCTCCATTTGTGGTACTTTGTTATAACAGCCTTGGCAAATTAAAACAACTTCTTTGTGGGAGTTCCCACTGCAGTGCATTGGGTTAAGGACCTGGCATTGTCTCTGCAGCAGTTTGAGTAGCTGCTGAGGCACAGGTTCAATCCCCACCCAGCACAGTGGGTTAAGGATCTGACATTGCCACAGCTGTAGTGTAGGTGACAGCTGCAGTTTGGATTCGGTCCCTGGCCCAAGAACTTCCATATATACTGCAGGTGCTGACCAAAAAAAAAAAAAAAAAAAAAGAAAAGAAAAAACAAAAAACAACTTTGTAAATATTAAGTTGATTCTCATTATCAGGAACACTTCATATTGATTTTTTAAATTGTTGTTATGCCTTAATAAGCGCAAAATGATGGCAAATTCCTGAGGACCAGATTTTACAAATGTTGATAGGATCTATAGGTGACTCCTCTGAAATGTTCTAGATCCCTACAACCCTAAGAAAAACCAGAGTAGCTTACACCTATTCTAACACTGGCATCCTCCAGAAATCTTAAGTAAGCTAGCTAAAAGCCAGCCTGATAAGGATAACACCTCCTTTTCTTTTCAGAATTGTGGAACTTAGATGAATCAAAGAATTGAAACCAGTAAGAGTCTCTCCAGCAAGACAAAAGTAAACCTAGACTTCGGTTACCTGATCCAAAAATACCTAACTGGGACTTCCCTGGCCATTTGTAAAAAAGAAACTTCTATTTCCTCCAGTAAGGATAACTCACTTGCCTAACTGTAAAAGGCTATTAAGAAAAATGAGGGCGCCTAAGGGCCCTAACTGAGACAAGATCAAGATTGTTCTCATCTAAGCATTCATTTTTAATTTAACTGTCCATGCTCCCACTGTCAATGAACAGGTTTTTGTTTTTGTTTTTTACTTTGATTACCAATATTTACTGCACTTTAGTAAGCAGAGCTAGAACGCAGATTCAGCAGACTAGGTGGACTGTAGTTAAGGATGGCTTGGTCCTGCACCCCAGAGGTGCCCTGGATGCTGGCCTCTGAGAGATGGCACAAGGATCCAAAGTGTCCATATATATAATATCCTTTCTTCATTCCTTCTCTTCATGCTTTCACTTCTTCCCTTCTCAGCCCAGTTGCCATGGAGAAGAATACTAGATATGTATTTGAAGACTAATGAAGAGTGGCAATACCTTTAAACAAAGCATATGGACACTGATCCATCCTTAGTATTAGGAGTTTAGTTCCTAAACTCTGACAGGAATGGCCACTATTGGAAGAGAGGTAATGAGTGAACTGGAGCTCAGAATTCCTCTATGTAAATATATGTAGCACACATCTTACCTAACTATGCCTTTCAAAGAAGGGGAAAAAACATTAACACACTGGTTATAAACTGAGTGGGAAGAACAGAGAGTTCCCATATACCCCCTTTGCTCACATATGCACAATCTCCCTTGATATCAGCATTCTGCAGCTAGCAGTACAGTTGATGAATTTACACTGACACATCACCACCTAAAGTCCATAGTTAACATTAGAGTCCATTCTTGGTGTTGTACATTCCATGGGCTTTGACAAGTATAGTATACAAAGTAGTTTATCTCCCCTGTAAATTATCTGGCTTTGCCTACTCATCCTCCTCTTCCCTCAAACCCCTGGTAACCATTTATCTTTGTACTAGCTCCATAGTTTTGCCTTTTCCAGCATGTCGTGTAGTTGGAGTCACACAGTGTGTAGCCTTTTCAAGTTGTTTCTTTCACTTAGAAATATTCATTTAAGGTTCCTCCATATCTTTACATGATTTAGTGCTGAATAATATCCCATTATTTAGGATCCCACAATTTACTTATCCATTCACCTATTGAAGAACATCTTGGTTGTTTCTAAGTTTTGGTAATCATGAACAGAGCCGCTATAAACATCTGTGTGCAAGTTTTGTGTGGACATAAGTTTTCAGCTCCTTTGAGTAAACACCAAGGAGTACAACTGCTAGATCCAATAGTAAGAATATGTTGAGTTTCATAAGAAACAACCAAATGGTCTTCTAAAAGGGCTGTATCGTTTTGCATTACCATCAGCAACAGTTTTTATTGCTCCACTTCCTCACCAGCATTTGATGTCAGTGTTCCAGATTTTGGCCATTCTAATAGGTGTATAGTGTTATCTTAATATTATTTTAATCTCCAGTTCCCTGATGACCTATGTGGAACATTTTTTTCATGTGCTTATTTGCTCTCTGTATATTCTTTGGTGAAGTATCTTTGAGGTCTTTGGTCCATTGTTTTTTAGGACCACACCCACGGCATATGGAGGTTCCCAGGGTCAAATCGGAGTTGTAGTTGCTGGCCTAGACCACAGACACAGCAACGCCAGATCTGAGCCATGTCTGCAACCTATACCACAGCTCATGGCAATGCCGGATCCTTAACCCACTGTGTGAGGCCAAGGATCAAACCTGTGTCCTCTTGGATACTAGTCAGATTCCTGTTCCCTGAGCCATGACAGGAACTCCCTATTCGGTCCATTTTTTTTTTTTTAATGAGGTTGTTTGTTTTCTTGCTATTGAGTGTTGAGTTCTGTGTATATTTTGGATAACAGTCCTTTTTCAGATGTCCTCCGAGTATTTTCTCCCACTCTATGCCTTGTCTTCACATTGTATTTCTTGGTGTGGAAGTTTTTCACTTTAGTGAAGTTTGGCTTATCAATCATAGAACATGTCTTTGGTCTTGGATATAAAAAGGCATCACCATACTGAAGGTCATCTAGGTTTTCCCATATGTTATCTTCCAGGAATTTTATAGTTTTGTATTTTACATTTAAGTCTATAATCCATTTTGAGTTAACATTTGTAAAAGGTGTAAGACTGTGTGTAAATTCTTTTTTTATATATATGGATGTTCAGTTGTTCCAGCACCATTTGTTGAAAAGACTGTCTTTGCTCCATTATATTGCCTTTTCTCCCTTGTCAAAGATCAATTGACTGTATTTCTGGGGATCTATTTTCAGGCTATTCTTTTTCATTGGTCTGTTTGTCTATTCCTTCCCTAACACCACACTGTCTTGATGAATGAAGCTTTATAGTAAGTCTTGAAGATGGGTAGTATCAATCCTTCAAATTTTTTCTTCTCCTTCAACATTATGTTAACCATCCTGTGTCTTTTGCCTTTCCATATTAACTTTAGAATCAGTTTGTCAGTATCCACAATATAACCTGCTAGGATTGTGACTGAGATTGCTTTGAATCTATAGACCAAACAGAAAAGAACTGGCATCTTGACAATATTAAGTCTTCCTATGTGTGAATATGGAATATCTTTCCATTTATTTAATTTTTTGATAACTTCATCAAAAGTTTGTAGTTTTCCTCATACAGATCTTGTATATTTTGTTAGATTTATACCTAAGTATTTTATTTTGGGAAGTTCTAATGTAAATGGTAATGCAGTTTTAATTTCAAATTTTACCTGTTCGTTGCTGGTATATAGGAAAGGAGTTGGCTTATGCATATTAACCTTGTACTCTGCAACCTTCCTGTAATAGCTTGTTAGTTCCAAGAGCTCTGTGGGTGGTTTGGGGAGGGGGGTGTTGGTTGATTCTTTTCGATTTTCTACATAGATGATTGTATCATCTGCAAATAAAAACAATTTTGTTTTCCTGCCCAGTCTGTATACCTCCTTTTTATTTCCTTTTCTTGTCTTATTACATTAGCTACAACTTCCATTGTGATATTAAAAAATGGTGGTAAAAAGGGACATCCTTGCCTTGTTCCTGATCTTAGTTGGAAAGATTTTAGTTTCTCACCATAAATATGAGGTTAGCTGTAGGGTTTTTGTAGATGTTCATTGTCAAGTAAAAGTTCCCCTCTATACCTAATGTGTTCAGAGTTTTTAGCATGAATGAGTGTTGGATTTTGTCAAATGTCTGGAATGAATTTTTTGATAGGACTATGATTTTTCTTCTCTAGTCTGTTGAACCAGTCTTGCATACCTAGAATCAATCTCCCTTTGTTGTGGTATATAATTCTTTTTGTACATTGTTGGATTCAATTTACTAACATATTGTTGAAGTTTTTCCATCTATGTTCATGAGAGATCGGTATAGTTCTCCTTTCTTGTAATGTCTTTTTCTAGTTTTGCTATTAGCTGGCCCAATAGAATGAGTGAGAAAATATTCCCTCTGCTTTTATTTCCTAGAAGAGATTTTAGAGAATTGGTAGAATTTCCTCCTTAAATGTTTGGGAGAATTCACTAGTGAACCCATCTGGACCTGGTACTTCCTGTTTGGGAAAGGTGTTGATTTAATCTCTTTGGTAGATTTAGGTCTATTTAGATCGTCTCTTCTTGTGTGAGTTTTGGCAGATTTTGTCTTTCAGAGAATCTACATTTCATCTACATTATCAAGCTTGTAAGCATAGAGTTGTTTATAGTATTTCTTTATTATCCTTTTATTGTCTGTGGGATCTGTGGTGACATTTCCTCTTTCATTTCTGATACTAGTCATTTGTTTCTTTGTTCTTTTTTCTTAGTTAACCTGGCTTGAGGCTTAATTATTTTATTGATCTTTTCAAAGAACTAGCTTTTGGGTTTTTTTTTTATTTTTCTCTACTGATTCTGTTTTCAATTTCATTTATTTCTGCTCTAATTTTTATTATTTCTTTTCTTGTACTTTGAATTTAATTTGCTTTTTTTCTGGTTTCTTATGTGTAAGCTTATATTATTATCTTTATTTTCTATATGCATTCAATATGGTTAGACTATTGACATTCGAAGTGATTATTGATATAGATTAATATCTAACATAATTTATTAATATTTCCCATTTGCTGCCCTTTTTCTTTGTTTGTATTTTTGTTTTTGAGTGTTTTTCTACCTTTTATCGTTTTAACTCAGTATTTTAAGTGGTTTTATTTTCTCTCTTTTCTTGGTATATCAACTATACTTATTTTAAAAAAATGAGTGCTTTCCCTTGAATTTTCAGTATTCATTTACAGTTAAATCAAGTCCACTTTTAAATAACACTTTAATGTTTTCTGGGTATAGCAAGTACTCTATAATGACAAAGTATTCCCAATTTTTCCTTGTGTAATTGTTCCTTGCACCATTTATTTTATTTATATGTAAGCAAATATAAGCATATGTATATATACATAAGCATTCACAATCACATAATTTTAGCTGTTTATTATTTTGAACAAACTATTATCTGTTGCATCAATTAAGAATAAGAAAAATAAGAGTTTTTTTATTATTATTAATCTTCATTCTTTCTTTATGTCGTTCCATGTTTTTGACTTGTAATGTTTTCCTTCTCCCTGAAGAGTTTATTTTAACATTTCTTACAAGAAGATCTATTGGCAACAGATTCCTATGATTTTTGTTTGTTTGATAGTCTCTATTTCTCCTTTTCCTTTGAAGGACAATTTCAACAGAATTCTGGTTGGTGAGTTTTTTCTCTCAGCACTTGAAATATTTCACTCTACTCTCTTTTTGCTTGCGTGGTTTCTGAGAAGTCAAATGTAATTCTCATTTTTGCTTCAGTAGAGGCAAGGTGTGTTTTTCCCTCTGGCTTCTTCTTATTTGTTTTTCTGCAGTTTGAATATGATGGGCCTTGGTGTAGTATTTTTTTCATTTACTCTGCTTGGTGTTCTCTTAGCTTCCTGGTGTCGTTTGGTATTTGTAATTAATTGGGGGAAATTCTCAGTCATTATGACTTCAAATACTTCTGTTCTTTTCTCTTTATTCTCCTTCTGGTATTCCTATTAAGTACACCTTCTGTAATTGACTGGCTATTTCTAGATATTCTGTTCCATGTTTTTTCAGCTTTTTTCCTTTTTGCTTTTCAGTTTGGAAGTTTCTACTGACATATCCTCAAGCTCAGATGTTCTTTCCTTAACTATGTCCAGTCTACTAGTGAGCTCATCAAAGGCTTTTTCTTTTTTTCCTTTGCTTTTTAGGGCCACACCTGGGGCATATGGAAGTTCCCAGGCTAGGGGTCCAATATGAGCTGCAGCTGCTGGCCTATGTCACAGCCACAGCCACAGCCACAGCAATGCGGGATCCAAGCCTTGTCTGTGACCTACACTACAGCTCACGGCTATGCCAGATCTTTCACCCACTGAGAGAGGCCAGGGATTCAAACTGTGTCCTCGTGGATACCAGTTGGATTTCTTACCACTGCACCACAACAAGAACTCCCAAATACTTTTTTTTTGTCATTTCTTTATATTGTTTTTGATCTTCTTTTTGATTCTTTCCTAGAATTCCCATCTCTGATTACATTACCCAGGTGCTCTTGCATATTGTCTAATTTATCCTTTAGAGCCCTTAGCATATTAATCATAGTTGTTTTACAGTCACATCATGGTCTGATAATTCCAACATCCCTGCCAATATCTGAGTCTAGTTCTGATACTCGCTCCATCTCTTCAAACTGTGTCTTTCTGCCTATTTGTATGTCTTGTGATTTTTTTTGTTGAAAAGGTAGATATGACCTACTGGGTAAAAGAGACTATGATAAATAGGCTGTAGTGATGTAGTGGTAAGGTGTGAGGTGGAGGGAAGTGTTCTGTAGCCTTATGCTTAGGTCTCAGTCTTTTGGTGAGTCTGGGCCCCTGGACTGTAAAATTCACTAGGGCTGGGTTTTTTTTTTTTCCTCCTTTGCTGAAGCCCGGAGGGGACTGTAGTTGGATATTTCCTTCCCTCTCTGTAGATTTGGTTCTGAAAGTCCCAGCAAGTTAGGCCCTGGCAAAAAATACAAGTTTCTCCTGAGAGCATGTCTTGTTAAGAACAGAATGCTATGGATTTATTTCAGAATGTTTATTCTCCCCTCTCCCTGCCTAAAGCACAAGGAGATCATTCCCAATCCTCTCTGAGAGTACCTGGTAGAGATTTTGGAGTTAGAAGTCCCAAAAGACAAAGGTGTGAGGGTTATGTCCCTCTCTGTCCTCACCCCCATGACTGGGATCCCCTGGAGGTTTTATCTCTCATTTGTCTCTCAGGCTCTTACACCCTGAGCCTCTAAGCAATCTATCTGGTACAGTTCAAGTTTTCTGACTGTATTCCACAGAGGCTGCCATTTGTGAGTTTCAGTAAGTTGTGATTCTCTGTATTTGTTTGTCTGCCTCTCCAATGTGGGGGAGTTAGTTTGGCCTATGATCTTCTCTGATCAGTCCAAGAAAAGTTGTTGAGTTTTTCAGTTTGTTCAGCTTTTTACTTGTTGTTAGGACTAAGTGGCGATTTTGAAGCTTCTTACATGCTGGACAGGAAACTGAAAGTCTCTATGTCAGTATTTTAAAATCAACGTAGAAGGAATAATCAGTTCATCCTGACAAAACACCTCTTAGGCAAATCAGCATGACTCTGAGGTAATGGTTAAAACTCAACTGGTGCACAGATGCTAAGCAGGTTACCCAAGGCCACACAGCAGGCTGGAAACCGAACAGGGGTTAGAGATCTGGAGAGCCTGACTCCCAGCCCTCCATGCAGACTACACCACCTGTAAACAAAAACAAACTAGCTAACAGCCAAACCAGAAATATGGCTGAAGTGAGCCACTTGTGGCTGCCAAACTTAGTCTCTTTGCACAGTCTGTAAGCCAAGGATCCAAAAGTCAGGGCCTTTGGCACACATATCATCACAGAAACCCATCCCCAAGGGGCCATGCTCCAATGAACAGGGAACTGACCATCTTTGGTGGTCATCACAGTGATTGTCCATTGCATTTGTATGGTCCGCTTCAATTATTGAAACACTTTTATGTGATTTTTCTCATATGTTCCTTCCAACTCTACTAGGAGACTGTGAAATATATTCTTTGTTTTTTAGAAGTTGATGAGCCAAGAAGGCCAACACCCCAGTGCTAGGAGCTGAATCTACCCTAATGAGTATGAAGAAGTAAGCAGAGAAGTCTTGGTCTCCAGATGAATGCACAAGGAGGTTCCTGAGGTCAGATCTAAGTAGAACCAACTGGGGTCTGGCAGGGAGCAGGGTGGAGACAGAGCACAGCTAAGGGAACTGTGTGCCTCTTGGTCCCCATTATCATCTTCAGTATTTGGAAGCTTCCTGAGAGACAGGGATAGAATATGCTTGGCCATGACTAGGGTATTAAAAAGTCCTTCCCCTCAGTATATCTTAGAACAAAAATTTTGTTAGATGGAGCCTGTCATGGTTGTTCAATACCCAGATTGGAATGTACCTCTTTGCAAAACGTAGTTACTTGGTACTTTTGCCAGCTTCATGTAGGGAGCATATTAGGGGAACATTGGCTTTTTTTTTAATTTTTTTGGAATATAATTGACTTACAAAGTTGTGTTAGTTTCAAGTGTACAACAAAGTGAAGCCATTGTACATATACGTATATCCAGGAAAACACTGGCATTTGACTACATTATATAAAACTCAAACAAAACTAGATTAAGAAACTCCTCTGTCCCTTTTTTTTTTGCTTTTTTTAGAGCTGCACCGACAGCATATAGAGATTCCCATGCTAGGGGTCTAATTGGAGCTACAGCTGCCGGCCTACGGCAGAGCCACAGCAACACCAGATCCAAGCCACATCTGTGACCTACACCACAGCTCATGGCAACACCGGATTCTTAACCCCCTGAGCAAGGCCAGGGATCAAACCCGCAATCTCATGGTTCCTAGTCTGATATGTTTCTGCAGTGCCACAACGGGAACTCTGAAACTCCTCTGCCTTTGATGGCCCACTGTTTTGAGAGATGAAATGACATTTTCCTTTTTAGATACTTGTGAATATTTTGTGTATTCACTTGGAACAGCTAAGCTTGGGTGCATAAATTTAAAAAGAATAATTTTTTTAAAATGTTCTTCCTGGACTTCAGTGAACTATCTTCCTGTTTCTTCCTGTCTCAGTCTTCTGCCCCTTTCACTATTACAATCAGTGTCCACATAGGCCTCACCCTCCCAGTCTCCTCTGGCCTCCCACACGTAGTCTCCTCTAGCTTTCTAAAGTCAGCAGCAGCCAGGATGCTAATTCTTGCATCTCCCTGATCACTTACCCCTAAGCGCTTGCCCTGAACTAGAACCACACACCCAACTCTCCTTGACTGCCATGGTCATCCAACAACATACTTAAGAAGTTACAGAAATGTTAAAGAAATTAAACTAGGGCTACGAACAGCAGGAAAAAGTAGAAATAGAATTATGTCATTGTGTCAGTCTCTAAGTTATCCTCCCCTTCTTCCTGGGCACATGGCTAGACTACATTTCCCAGCCGCCCTTGCAGTTAAGAAGAGCCACGTAACTAAATTCCAGCCAATGTAGTGAGTGGAAGTGTTGTATACTCTTCACAGTCCTGGCACATAAAAATTCTTCTCTGTTTTTCCACACATTTTCTGTGGGCTGGGTGATGTTGCCCTAAGGGTTGGCAGGGTCCCAGGGTTTAAGAAGCCTGGGTTCCTTAACCACCATACGGAGCAGAGCTGTGTTCCGGCCAGGAGCACCTGCCTCGAACAGTTATAAATATGAGAAATAAACTTCTGTTGTGCTCAGGCCTTTATACATTTAAGGTGTATTTGTGGCTGTAGTTCAGCTTTTCCTAACTAAGAAATCCACTATCTGATCCCAGAGAAACATATAATTAAAAAGGAAAAAAAAATCTGCCTAATAACAAAAGGAAAACAAAGCCATAGGTGAATGTGAATTATGTTTGTAGCAAATAGGATGGGAAAACTTTGTGTGATGAAGGTTCTTACAGCAAAGAACCTTCGGAGTTTTCAATAGTTAAGTCTCAGTGGATGAAATAGAATTCCTTGAGGACAGGGTTCTTGTTAATGGGTGGACCTGACACATACTAGGTAAATAGTAAATACTTCGATCAAATGAAGAACAAGGGAGGCAGGACTCTCAATACCAGAGTATTTCTATAAATGGAACATAACCACATTTGAAGACCAAACTTTTGTTATTATTATTTTGTCTTTTGGGAGCCTCACCTGGGGTCAGATTGGAGCTATAGCTATAGACACCACAGCCACAGCAACACAGGATCTGAGCCATGTCTGTGACCTACACCACAGCTCGCAGCAATGCCAGATCCTTAACCCACTGAGCAAGGCCAGGGATCGAACCCACGTCCTCAGGAAAGCTAATCAGATTCATTGCCGCTGAACCACAATGGGAACTCCTTGAAGGCCAAACTTTAAGAGTTATTAACAAATTCAAATGTCCAGGGAAGGGAAGTGAATCAAGAGTAGTTAAATCTGAAACTGTGTCAGAGGAGGATATTGAGGGAGTATAAATGTCTAACCTAGAGGAGCGCGCGCGCGCGCGCGCGTCTGTGTGTGTGTGTGTGTGTGTGTGTGTGTGTGTGTGTGTGTGTGAGAGGGAGGGAGAGAGAGAGAGAGAGAGAGAAGGGGAAGAGGGAGGGAAGGAAAGAGATATTGAGAACCACAACTTACTTTCAGTAATTTGAAGGGTTGTCATGGAGAAGAGAAACTGTATTCCACATCCCTTAAAATGTAAAACTGGCACTGAACTGCCTTATGTAAAAAGAGCTTCCAACAAGCACAGCTGTTGGACAATGGAACAGGCTGCCTTGGAAAGAACTAAACTTCCCCTCAGTGAAAGTATTTCATCCAAAGCTGGCTGCTGCCAATTGAGGACACTGTAGAAGGTTATCTTGCACTGGGTGTATGAGATAGTGAAGGTCCCTTTCAGAGGCTTCAGGACCTTGTGGAAGATGGTCCTCAAGAACCTTGCACTAACTAATAAAGCTTTCAGGAGATGCTCTGTTTTGGGATCACCTGTAGTTTCCAATAGTCTCTGTACCAATTCTCAGTCTTTTCCACAAGCGTGGTTCTTTGGCTGGTTACAAGAGGAAGGGGCAAATATCTAAGAGAAAGGAAGTCAGATGCTAAGTCAGAGAATCCATGATATGAGTATTTTATTCAAAGTCTAGTTTGGGGAAGGGGAGGGCAGCTGGTAGAAAGAGGCTATCAATATATCCTCTACCAAATATGAAACTTTTAGTTCAGAGTACCTCCTGGAAAGATAAAGCCAATTGATCACCCACATTTTACTGGCATTAAGAGATCAATACCTGGTGAGTAGAACTAAAAGCTCCTGTTACCTTATGTGTTCCTTAGAATGATCAGGCCCAGTTAGACACAAAGGGTAAAAAGTCCAGAGAGGGTAGTATGAAGGTTGGGAGCATCCAGAATATTGGGGAACTGTAGGGGCAGGAGGAAGATGCAAGAGAATTTTGCCTGCTTTGCAGTTTAGCCTGGGGCCTCGGTATATCTCTGAGAACTTTCTCTGGGCTGATATCACTGTTTGCCAACACTCAAGTTGGGATGTCAGGACTTGTTTGTAAACTGTAAACGCCTTACTTCAGCTCAGCCTAGTCTTCTCCATCTAGGTCAGTCTGGTCTCCTTGGCTGCAAGCCTGGGTCTGCTTATTCCTCCCCCTGAGAGAAAGAAGGGAGAAGGAAAAGAAGGTTGCTATCTGTGAGAAATATCTTCCTCTCAAAGAGCCTATCAGTTATCCATTGTTGTGTGAATCCCCTAGCCCCACGACTTGTCTCTTCCATGCCTGCAACTTCTCTGTCCAGGGACTTAAGAGAATCTATTCACACTGGCTGGTTCTTCAACACCCAGAAACCTAGCAAAGAGTACTAGACAGTTCAGGAATCTAGCAGAGAGCACCAGATAGTACAGAAACCTAAGAAGGAGGACAAAATAGGCACTACCAGCTGTTGGAAGGGAAAATATGGTGAACTGCGTAGTCAAGGAAGTCTTCACAGAGGAAGAGGAAATGAATTGTGTCTTGAAAAATGAGCAGGACCCAGTCATGCAAAGAAAAGTGAGGGAATTTCAGGTTGGAGAGACTGCACAGGGAGAAGCGTGTACAAGAGTATGTTAGGGGCCAGCATGTGGAAGAGTCAGACTGGTTGCATCTGTTGAGAGAACTAGTGCTTGGTGCAGCACATCTCATATCCTTCAGCTTCCATGCACCATTCCAACTCCATCCATGAGTGTTTGGGAGTCTCTAGATAGGAGTGCATATTCTATGGTTGAGACTGGTAGGTTAGGAAATGCATCAAAAAAGGTTTATCTGCTAAGCATCTACAAAACCTCCATTAAATTTGCAAATCAAATGAAGAAAAGTTGATTGGCGAGAAAATGGTTAAATAAGTTTATAGCTGGTTCAATCTCTGGACCAAAAGTATATTCATCTTTTGCCTCCAAATCTCACTGCTCATGTTTTCCTTATCTCCGTCGTTGGCCATTCGCCCAGTAGAAGCGTAGTGAATTCTTTAAAAAAGCCACCTTGCATCCAGATGAGTGTACCTCTGGACTTTCCCATGATATGAGCTGTCACAGTAGAGGTACCTAATAGCCTTAAAGGTAGTCATTTTGGGGAGTTCCCATTATGGCACAGTGGAAACAAATCTGATTAGTATCCATGAGGATGCAGGTCAGGGATCCGGCGTTGCTGTGAGCTGTGGGTAGGTCACAGACGTGACTCGGGAATCCCGCGTTGCTGTCGCTGTGGTATAGACTGGCAGCTGTAGCTCCGATTCAAACCCTAGCCTGGAAACTTCCATATGCCAAGCCCTAGAAAGCAAAAAAAGAAAAGAAAAGAAAAGAAAAAAAAGCAAAAAGGTAGTCAGTTTTCTCTAGGACCTAAATGTAGCTGTGAAATACCATATTTTCTAGTTCTAGAGTAGTGAGAACCTTTCATTCAAATTGACGTCTGAGTATGTTAAACTGCTTAAATAAATTAATGTCTCCATTTAGACTAGCTCATGTAGTAAGAATAAATTCAAGTGTTAATGCCCCACATAATGTTCTTTCCATTGAAAAATATGAAATATGTTATGTTTTCTTACTAACACTCACTGGCATAATCAGAGTGATTGACCTATATCTAGCATCTTGTATAAAATATATATAAATAAGAAGACAATAGTAGAAAGTTTAGAGACTTCCCGTCGTGGCTCAGCAGAAATAAATCTGACTAGTGTCCATGAGGATGCAGGCTTGATCCCTGGTCCCACTCAGTGGGTTAAGGATCTGGCATTGCTGTGAGCTGTGGTGTAGGTCACAGAAGCAGCTCAGATCCTGCATTGCTGTGGCTGTAGTGTAGGCTGGCAGCTGTAGCTCTGATTTGACCACTAGCCTGGGAACCTCCATATGCCACAGGTGTGACCCTAAAAGGCAAAAAAAAAGGAAAGGAAAGAAAGAAAAAGAAAGTTTAGAGAAAAGGGGATTGGTCATAGGTGAAAGGAATCGTGGGAGATGCCTTTTATAATTCATCAAGACGCAAATAGAGATAACTTGTTTTTCAAAAAGACATTGGGTCTGCAAAGAAATAAGGAAAAACTTAAAAAAATATGCTATAAAATTGAGTTGTGATGATTTTTGTACACCTGTAATTATAATAAAATCATTAAGTAATGGGAAAAAATAAAATAAAATATCAAAAAAATAAATAAAGAGTACCCTGGAAATATGGAACATAATGGATCAAAAACTACCAAAGCAGCAGAGTCTAACACACAAAACTATAAAGTGCCAAAGCATCTTCCCCAGCATTACTTTGAAAGATTGAGAATCACATTCCTGGTGAGTGTTGAAGAATAAAGGGCCCAACAGCAGTCTTACCTGGAGGTCAGAGTAAGGAGATTTAAGTGCTCTCAGAATCTCTCCACCATCTTGGGATTTCTGGTTGAGTTAATGTGATAAAATCTTTCCAAATCACAGTGGTGTATGAACTGTGGGTGATCAAGGACACCATTTCTAGAAGACAGATGCTTCCATGAGCAAGACAAGGCTGTTGCAGACCTGTAATCTGCTGGTCTGAGGAGGCTGTCTCTGTCACAACCTACCTGACAATTTGATCAGGAATTTCTCCCCAAAAGGGACAACATCCTTGCATTTTATTTGGAAGTCTGCCCTTTTTCCCATGCAATTCTTAAAGCGGTTAGTAATGATCTTTCCTAAGGGAAAGTTGCTATGCTTGCTAGCATGGGCTTTGAACTGACTTGTGGCACAGAAGACTTGTTGCTGAGTTAATAAAGCAGAATGAGTGAATGAGCTAGACAAGCATGAGGAAAGACCACCCTGAGACAGAGAGGGGACTAGAGGCTTGACTTTGTTAGATGCTGACAGTGCACAGGACCCACTATAACATATAGGGTGGTGCCATAGGGTAGCAGGCAGCCACTTGTTTCAGATGGAGAGACAGGAGATGAGTATACACAATGAGAAGAAGAAACGTAGTTGAAAGGAGAGAGTTCTCCCTGCCCTCCTCATTCCCCCTCCCCCCTGCCCCTTTATGGCTGTGCCTGAGTTCAAAGATCTATGGAGCTTTCTCTCTCTCTCTCTCTCTCTCTCTCTATCTATCTATCTATCTATCTATCTATATATATATATATATATATATATATATATCTTGGACTTGGGGCATAATCAGGAGAAAGCAGCCCATTAACCAGCCATAAGTCCAAATACGCTCAACATTTTCACACACTCGGCAATCCCAACAGGACAGTGAGGTCTAAAGGTAGCACTTTTAGGTGGAAAAAAAATCTAGTTAAAATGACTTGAAAAATCCCTTTAATTTCCTATTAGAACATCTTTCAAAAAGATGTCATACCATCTTTATACCATATTTCATTGTTATAACATCTTTCAACAGGTGCAACATAATTTTGTGAGTGTTTTCCTTCAGTTGGGTAGGAGACTTTTGCTTAAGGGCTCATGTTTTATGGAAGAAATTACTTCTTAAAGTTCCCATGTGACTCAGTGGTAATGAGCCCGACTAGTAGTAGCCATGAGGATGCAGGTTCCATCCTTGGCCTCTCTTCGTGGGTTGAGCATCTGGCATTGCCTTGAGCTGTGGCGTAGGTTACAGATGGGGCGTGGCTGTGGCATAGGTGAGCAACTGTAGCTCTGATTTGACCCCCTGCCTGGGAACCTTCACACAGGTGCAGCCCTAAAAAAAAAAAAAAAGCAAAAACAAAAAGGGCAAAAAAAAAAACAAAAAAAATTTAAAAAATAAATTACTTCTTTAAACACAATCGGATCGTATTATAAGATACATCTAAGAACGCAGACCAGAAGGGACCAAGGGAAGAATAGATTCACATCTCTCATCTCAGCTCATCTAACACTAGTCATTGAGCTGAAAGATGGGCAGATCATCCTCACCGTTTAAATGGCTCTCTGTCCTTTCCTTCTTTCTCTTTTTTTTCCTTTCTTTTCTTTTCCTAACACATATTGTTGGACTCATGTCAATTAAAAACACATGGCACTCGGCTCCACGGTTCATGGACTTATCCTCTCCCAAGAACCTAAGTCATAGCCAGAAATAAAAGGTAAGTTCCAGTGCTTGAAGCTTTAGTTTCAGGACCTATTAGCCTCTGGAAAGTTCCTTATTGTAGATTGCTGTCTTTCTAAATGTGTGCGCCAGATTCCAGCCCTTTGTTATCACGATTTTCCCATTGATGATACCCTCTCTATCTTTAAGTGTCCTTTACACAATTCTTGGATGACACTTTGGGTCCAGAAGAGCTTGATTAAGCAGAAGACACAGATTTATGGGGAAGGGACCTGGAAAATCTCAAACAGACATATCTTTATTGCAGCCCTCTGGGTCTGTGGGAGAGAGAACAGGGCCCCGAAGGATCAGCTCTGGATTTGCTCCAATTCCAGGCTTTCAGTTATTCCCTTCTCCTCACGCTCCCCAACATTTTAATCTTTCAGTCTCCCTCCCTCCTTCCTCGTCCCCTGTTTATGCATCTTTTCCATGCCCTTGTCTCATTTTCTCATTCTTTCTAATTGCTCCGTTCTCTCACACTCACATCCCCTCACGGATCTGATCGTCTTTCTGTTGGAGCCTGTGCGGATGGCCTCTTTCCAAGAGCAGCAGGTTTGAATCAGCTCCAGTTTAAAATGAAGGCAGGGGGTGGGGGTGGAGTGAGGCCAGAAGAGGATATCAGCTCTCTCCTGTCCAGTGTTCCCAGCACCTCCCCCAGACCTCCTGGCTCCCTTCTCTCTCTCTCTCTCTCTCTCT
>PVHT021183694.1:1991112-2029839 GCA_004024745.2 Catagonus wagneri | reverse complement strand
GTTTCCATTAGATGTTCCAAGTGCTATAAATATTCTATTTTCTCACTTATCTCTTATTATTTTTCCTTTCCCTTTCTCATATTCCCCTCTCTGCCTCTGGATCCCCTCCTAGGAGGAGGCCTAAATTAAGAAGGCTCGCCAAACTTGGCATTAACGTCTTGTCATGCCCCAGGCCTCTGGCAGAGCAGAACCCAGAAATAATGACTTCTTGTTTGTCCAGTTTGCCGCTCCACACACCAAAGGTGGAAACCCTCCCAGGAGAGCAGAGGGGCTTACCTCAGCCTGAGCTCAAGGATGTTGCCAGGGTCACCCCATCTGTGTGTTCACTGACGTGCTGCTGGCAGAACCTTTTGGGTCCTTTGTCTTATGCTTTGCTCCAAATAGCATAGGGTGTCTTGGGCACAGATCTGGAAGGTGACATCCTAGGGTTCTTTGTGCACAGGCACCATGACCTCAGGCAAGTTACCTAACCTCCCTCATTTGTAAAATCATGCTGATAACACCTGCCCCAAAGGTAGTAACTAATGCGAAAACTTTTAGCTCAGGTGGGCACAGAGCAGACACTGGTTCTCTCCTCTTGCCTCTTCCCATGGAAAATTCCATCCTCCTCTTTTACCTTCTTCTACACCTTCTGAGTAATTGACTGATTAGAGAAGGATTAACCCTTCAATAGCCAAGGTCTGAGTCGAGGAGTGTAAAATGTTTGCTTCTTGATAAATGTTTGCTCTCTAAGAAAAAGAGACAGAGAAAGAATGAATGTAAAAGGTTTAAACTAGAACAATGTTTACAGTTGTTAGTACTTCTTATAAACCAGGCAGCGGAGAAGCTATGTCATTGTTGAGTCAGTGACCCCAGAGCAAAAGCTCCTCTAGGGGTGGGGGCGGGAGGAAGTGTGGGACTCCAGGCACATCATCGTAAGCCATGAGGTTAAGAATGCAGCCTCCAGAATCAGACTATTTCTGGGTCTAGACTCAAGCTCCAGTCCTTCCTAGCTGGTTTTTTTGTCGTTGTTGTTGTTGGTTGGTTAGTTTTTTTTGGCTGCACTTGTAGTGGCATGTGGAAGTTCCCAGGCCAGTGATCGAACCCGCACCACAGCAGTGACCTGAGCCACAGGAGTGACAATGCCAGATCCTTAACCCACTGAGCCACCAGGGAACTCCCTTCCTAGCTATTGAGCTTTGATGATTTATTGATCTTTCTGTCCCATTTTATAGACTAATGAATGGAGGCTCAGAGAGATTAAGCAATTTGCACAAGGTCACACAGTAAGGAAGTAACAGAATTAGGTCTAGCTGACTCCAGTGCTTTGCTCTCTGTTCTGTTAGTGACGATAATAATATAACTGACTTTATGGGGTTGTGGCAAAGACTGAATGAGCTAAGATAGTTCACTGCCCTTCAAACAGTGCCTGGGAGAATAAGAGTACAGGAAATGTAAGCCATCCTTCCCATTTAGTAAATCAGCCCTGGTATCTTACAGCTTTGCTCTTCCATCACAGCCGCTCCCAAACTGACCCACGGGCAGAGCACTGATCTAGCACGGATCTGCTCCTCCCACCTCTGCACGCTCCTCCAAAAGAGACCAGCCACTTTGGTGGCTCTGGATAAATTCCAATCCTGACAATAGACCAAACGGGAAACTTCTTCATTGGCCTTCCCCTAGGGCGATGAACTTGGGGAGGACATGCACAGTGAGCATAAGGGAGGCCTTTCCTGAGTCTCAGCCATCCACACCCACCAACTCATGGCCTTCCTTAGACCGGAGCCTTTGTCTGGGAGTGCAACCCATGACAGGCAGTGGAGACCAGCCAAGCAGAGCCAAAGGTCCTCAGACTGCTTCAGGGGAGAGCTGCTGGGTCAGCCCACTCTGCCTGTCTCTTGGTTTGAGGGCGAATGGAGAATACTGGCCTCCCAGCTCAGAGTCAGGTATAGCGCAGAATCCCAAGGCATTAAGTCCACGGACTTGAATCCCCTGTCTTCCAAACACAAATCAAGCTAGAAGGGAACTTGGTAAGGTGATTATTTTTTGGTTGAGGTGGGGGGAGCTAACTTCTTTGCCCTCCAAGTCAGCCTTCTTGTACACTGGAGTCTGCTAGACCTGATTCTGTTATTTCCTCTTTGCGTGACCTTGGGCAAATTGCTTAACCTCTCTGAGCCTCCACTCATTAATCCATAAAATGGGACTAACAACTTTACAACCTTACAGATGTATCATGTCTTTCTTGACAAAATTTAGCCATGGCTACCTTTATGACTATTATTCTGTTACTTTACTATAATTTAATTCTAATTCCCCTTATTCTGTCCTTAGTGCAGTCAGGAAAACAGCTGGTCACCATCATTCCTGTATATAACTACACCTCCCAGAGACCTGAAACCAGTTAATAAATCATTCTTCAGCCTCTGAACTTCAGTCTAAACAATGCCAATTTCTAAAAATTTTCTCCCAACATCTTATCTAAAAATCTTAAGTAATTTCATTTTTACCTTATCTCTAAATTGTTAACATCTTAAGTTTTTGGTGACCAAACATAAATGTATAATTTTAATAAGGCCTGACAAGAATGTTGACCATAGTGAACATAAAGTTTAATTCATCTAAATCATGCTTAGCCTGGGAGCCCACTAGTATCCTACATAGAGAGTAATACATTACTACTCACATTTTAATATACATTATATACACACACACACACACACACTTTTTTGCATACAAATGTTAATTAAAATATGAAATAGAGAAGTCAGGTCAGTATTGTTCCTTTAAGAAGGCAATCCCACAACTTATTGGTTAAACTTTGTCCCATTTGCTGGAAGACGAAAAAAAGAAAGAACTACCAAAAGGGACTCTGAAGGAAATCATTAAAGTGAGGAGAAAAGCTTTTAAGAAAAGAGACGTTTTCTGCCCTCTGAACCTTCCTTGCTCCAGTTCGTTCTCCCATGGTGACAGTGCAGCTAATATAATTCTGTGCTCCACTAGGGCCCTGCAGAGCAGGGCTGGGGTAGGACAGGAAATCGCCACTCAGAAAATAAATGACCTGTCCCAGAGTCTTTTGTTAATGAGTCCAGGGCATAATAAATCAAGGTGACCCAGTCTTAAGAAACACAAGCCTGTTCAAAGACAACAACAAAAAAAACCCCGAGACCCGCCAGCCCCAGAGGTGAAGAGGAGGAGAAGGGAGAGAGGGGACCGCAGGGAGTCCTTATAAATCACACCCAGATGAAACTAGGGCAGATGCTTTCCAGTTTCAGACCCACTCAAGAGGCAGAGAATAGACACATGTGGACAAGAATGGAAGGGCTATCTGTTTGGGAGGGAAGACAGGAGACGGCAGGCCCTGGGGGACACAGCCCCTCCACTCTCAGTGTCCTCCGGGCTGTTAGTGGCCCAGGTCTGCGAGGTCCTTCTTCATGCCTTCTAGTTGTCACCTTCCCCTTGGCTTTTCCATCTTCTCCCGGGTCGCCCTGTAATCGGCATGGCTGGAGCTTCTGGAGTAAGGGGACTGCCGAAATCCCCTTGGAGGACAGAGGCAAGAGCTTCTTGTGTGAGATGTGGGTCCCAGCTGCTGAGAGTGGCAGGCTCCTATAGTGGGAGGGTCTTTGCTTAGCAAGCAAACTGCAAGTTCTCTGAGGGGGAAATTTAACAACAGGACAGAAAGAATGTCATATTGGAAATAAATATGCCAGCATGTGGTAGAGAACTAGGAGCCTGTAGAACTTGGGTGAGAAGTAACGTGAGACTCAGATATATGCAGAGGGCCATTGATAGCCTGGTAAGGTGGGTGTCATTGTCCCTATTTGACAAATGCAGGAACTGAGGCCAAAAATGGCTAGGGAATAACAGCAAAATTCATCTGTAATGTGCTTTGCAGTTTGTAAAACGTGTGTAGTAAGTTAAATAGGTTGTTCTTTCCTTGGCTACAGATGAGGAAACCTGGGATGAGAGAGATGAAAAAAACCTGTCCAGGTCACACAGGATCCACAGCCTAGCTCTTGAATCTGTCTGGTGTCCTTTCTATTCAACCTCTGCTATTTGCCAGGGTCCCACGCTGAGCCTGTGCTGTTAGGGAAGGGACAGTGAGGCTAAACTCTGGCCAAGGTTCATGACTGTTTAATGTTCAGAGGTAGCTGGATGGTAGATGAATGGACAAGAGGAAACTGGCCAAGTTTTTTTTCCCATTCTCTTTGTTGTATCAAACCTGTCATTAGGTCACTTCCCTCTCTCTTTACAAGGATGGCCTCCTCTGATCACTCTCTCCTCACCATCGTTTCAAAAGAAATGACATCACACCAACTGCTTCTTTTTTAAATTATTGTCCATGCTGAATTCATTTTCACCCACCATCATCAGCCCTACTAGTTGTATGGTGTTTATATTTTTCAAACTTCTTTCAGATCAGTTACTCTGAATCTCCTAATTGTCATTTGCCCTTGGAAAAACTGAGGCCAGAGTGACTTTCCCAGCCTCACTCCACACGTAAGAATGGAGATCTTCCCTTCAAGCCTGGACTGCTTCTCAAACACAAGTAACCAGATACCTTTTTCCATCTCGATTGTTGTTTTTTTTCATATTGTCCCAGTTCTGCAATGAGAAATGTCACTGTCTCCCTCCAGGTTTCTCCACAGACTTTCAATACCAGCTCTGCTTCCTTTTAAAATAAGATAATGAGCATTATGCTCTAACCCAAATGAGAGTCCAGGTGTTGGCTCAGCCAGGCACTGTCATCAACCATAACAGGAAGATGCCACAGCAGGCCGCCTGAAATAAACCAGAATAAACCCATAGCTTTTAATTGGTCTGGGACCCAGATCTTTAGAAGAGCAGGCACACCCATGAAGATTAGGATTATTCCAAGTATTTTAGGTAGAACAGCAGCCTTCTACCAAAGCAGAATACTTCCTTAAGTTTCCTTTTCGTGTTTTTTGTTTGCTTTTTGGTTTTTGGTTTTGCTGCTTTGTTTCGTTTTTTGGTTCTGCTCTATGAGTTCAAATCTTTCATACTCAGATGTTGACGCTCAGCAGGATCCCCAGGGCCAAGAACCCCAGGATGTGGGCATTTCAGTAAATTATAGCATATCAATTTTCTGTTATAAAAGTCAGTCATTCAACAGAATATCTGGGATTCCTACTGTGTACCAACACTGTGATAGGTGGTAAAGAAGATTGAGACTTACGTTTTTATACTATTCTGGTGACTAACCATCTGGGAGACTTTGGGCAAGATCCTCCCCCTTTATAAATGGCAATTCCTGACTCTATAAAGTGTAAGAGATGAGGCTGGGATGGTGGCAAGGAAGAATGGCTACTAAGTTTTAAAAATCCACTGTAGGAGTTCCCACTATGGCATACCAGGTTACAGATCTGGTGTTGCTGCTGCTATGGTGTGGGTTGCAGCTGCAGCTCAGATTCAGTCCCTGGCGCGGTAACTTCCATATGCTGTGGGTGCAGAAAAAAATGAAAATGCATTATACAGGTTGCAAAAAATTTCCCAGAACAAATATGTGTATCACTATATGCTCTTTTCCAATCCGTATTTCATATACTTCCAGTTTTCATTCTTTGTTTTATCTGTTATTTTGTATATATTCTGTATATCACAAAGTGTATAGTTTTCTCACTGTTTTAGTCGATAAGGGCATTCCATCCTATTGTGCCTTAGGTTTCTATTTACTCACAAATGGTGGGACATTTGGAATATATTGGGGTGTTTTTTCCCCTTTTATTAATAGCACTAGTATAACTTTACCTAAATTATTTCCTTTGGACATTCATGAAAAAATTAAATTTCTAAATCAGTGATGTGATTGGTTTCCAGACTCAATCAATTTAAAATGGCATCAGCAGTTTATGAATATTTTTGGTTTCCTATAACCCCATCCTCAATGCATTCAATAATTTTTATTTCTTTTTGATAACAAAATTATATGGTGTTTCTACTAATTTCTGTTAACTTGAAGTTGTTTGATTCTTCTATTAAAATTGAATGATGAAGTTGTTTATATATATTTTTTCATTATCACTGAGGCTGACCTATTTTCTCTGTGTTGAATAATTTTCCATAATTCCTCCTGTGTGAATAATTTTTTCTTGTCTTTTGACCTCATGTCTAATGATTTTTGAAAAACATATTAAAGCTTTGGGGGGCCAAATTCTTAAACATTACTGATTTTGTGGATACCCAAATGTGGAAACGTCATCATTAGGAAGAGAATTTTGTCTTATTTTGTTCACTTAAGTATCTCAAGCCCCTAAAATAATGTACATAGCAAATACTGCATAAATATTGAATAAGTTAATAAGTATGCAATGCCCACTATGAACTGGGGCAGATGAGTATTCAATTTTGGCACAGAGGGAGTTCCCTTCATGGCTCAGTGGTTAACGAATCCAACTAAGAACCATGAGGTTGCGGGTTCGATCCCTGGCCTTGCTCAGTGGGTTAAGGATCCGGCGTTGCCGTGAGCTGTGGTGTTGGTTGCAGACACGGCTCGGATCCCGCGTTGCTGTGGCTGTGGCGAAGGCCGGCAGCTACAGCTCTTGTTAGACCCCTAGCCTGGGAACCTCCATATGCCGCGAGTGCGGCTCTACATAAAGGGAAAAAGACCAAAAAACAAAACAAAACAAAAAACAATTTTAGCACAGAGAATGAGAAGAAAGTAAGGTCAAAACAAGTTGGGAGTGGGACAAGGGGTGTTTCTCACACCTACTGAGGGGAGTTCCTGTTGTGGCTCAGTGATTACAAACCTAACAAACATCCATGAAGATGTACATTTGATCCCTGGCCTTGCTCAGTGGGTTAAGGCTCCAGCATTGCCATGAGCTGTGGTGTAAGTCAGAGACGCAGCTCAGATCCAGCATCGCTGTGGTTGTGGTGTAGGCTGGCAGCTATCGTTCTGATTCAGCCCCTGGTCTGGGAGCTTCCTTATGCCTTGGGTGTGGCCCTGGGAGAAAAAAAAATAAAGTAGATGGGAGTTCCCTGATGGCCTATCGGTTAAGGACTCAGCGTTATCACTGGTGTGGCTCAGGTTACTGCTGTGGCTTGAGTTCAGTCCCTGGCTTGGGAACTTCCTCATGCCGAAGGCACTGCTGAAAAGAAAAAAAAAAGGAGATGAGTAATGGCTTGGGCTGCGAAGTGGGGTGACTGCAAATGGGATCTCTTTGGGGAGGCAGAATTATTCAAATACTAGATTGTGGATAATAATTGCACAACTCTGTAAAATCCTAAAAAAATCATTGAATTATATACTGAAAATGAGTGGATTTTTATGGTATTTAAATTACACCTTAAAGCTGTTAAAAAGAAAAGAGTGGCTACCATGACCTTTACCTGTCAAAACAAAGCAAAAGACAGTCTCCAGAGCAGGCAGGCAATTGGAAAAGTATCAGTTGCCACAGAGGGGAGCCCAGGGGGCTCCAGAAGCACCAGGTACCTAACCCAATCCTGGTGCTTAAAGGAACTGAGCAGAGCAATGGCACTGGGAGAGTAGGAGAGGCGCCACACCAAGTCAGTGACAAATAGTATCTATCTATTCCTGTCATTGGAAGTAGTGCTGAGGCCAGTGCCCACCTGGTTTTGAGTTTAGCAGGTTTCAGAGGAAGTTAAACACTGGGAAAAGCTTTGTATGTGAATTAAAACTATCATCTACCAAGTACCTTGCCACAAGGCAAGAACTTCACAGGGACTAACAACAATCCTGCAAGGCAGGATTACAGACAAAGAAATAAGCAAACAGAGGCTACTTGCTAGGGGTATCACTTCCCTAATACAAGCAGCAGAGCTGGAATCCAGACAAACGCTTGGGTCTGAAGCCATGCTTTTCCAGTTTTGCTATCTCCTTCACCGCTGCACAGACCTGTGACTACTACCAGTGTGGAATTAATGACCTTTGCTGAGAAGGATGTAGGTTTGCTGATTTATTCCAAAGAATTCCTAAAACTCATCTGCAAAGAGTTTTGCAGTTGGAGATTGACAGGGTCTCAACGTCACAGTCTTTATAATTTATCACCACCCCTAGCACATTGCTCTGTATACAGCAGGTAGGCATTTGCAACATGCTGTGTTGTGCCCGAATTGTGGATCCCCCAAAGACCTCCTCAGGAGCCGAATCTGATGCAAACACACAAGGGTCTTTTATTCAAGCTGGAGCTGGGGCTTAGGTAGGAGAGCCCCGAGTTACCGCAGATAGGAGTTTTTATAACCTGTGGAGCGGCGCGCGAATGTTGCCGAACAGCGATTGGTTACCTTCTTTGAAAAGATGTTCGTGTTAGCCCTGGATTGGTGTATTTAACCACAAACAGTTTCTGGACTTTTAGGCGCTTCTCCGGCGCACGGTGACTGGTCGCGTCTAGGAGCGGTATCATGGGGAGATGGGCTGGACATATTCTGAGGTCTTTCCCGGAACTTGGTGTGCCCTTTACTACAAGATGGCGGTTTTCCTTTCTAAAGTGGAGTCGCTTAAGCTCTACAGCTGTCCTCTCTAGTTTCAGATGGGTGAGGAAAATCCAGTAATGGTTCAAGATAAATTAAAGGATCTCAACTTCCTAAAGAGCTAGAAAATTCTGAAAGGCTGCAGAAATCTAATCTGTAACACATAGCTGTAATCCAAAAATCCTTATTAAATGCCCTTCAATAATAATTTGAGATGTTCACACAAAGAGCTTAAACGCTAAAGACCAAAACAGAAACACAATTTTCTTTTTAAAATTGTTCATTTTTTTAAAATTAGAGAATTGCTCCTTCCCCTCACCTTTGGCCCAATCGTATCTACCCCTTTTGGGAAACTTTGAGTTGGCTTGGGTGAGGCAAAGACACATTCCTCTCTTGAAAGAACAGACTTGCATTCCTACGAGTAAAATAAATTAGGCTCAGTTTTTCTGTCCATTAATTATGTGGAATAAACAACCTTCCACCGCTCAGAAAGAAGCCCAGGAGACCAGCACAAATTTCCTCCTCAGACTCAGGGGAAAGATCACTTGACCATCCAGGAGAACGCCTGTGGTCTGAAAGGACTCAGCATTGGAACAGGCGAGCCTCTGCTGCCAGATGTTTTTAAGAAATCCACTGATGGAGACTATCCCACGATACAATCTACAGAGGGCTGCTGCGTTGGGGGAGGGGGCTGGAATTGCAGAAGAGCAGCTGAGTGAGAAGGAGTTTGCATGCAGTTCTGCCCCTCAGATTCTGTCCTCAATCTGAAGACAGCTCATGGAGTCTAGGGAATGCGCTGCCCCTCCTCCCCCCACTTCTGTTATTTCACTTAGAGTCTTAGAAGACGCCAGGAACATACTCCTTGGAAAGGGGGTAGGTAGAAAAAAAGGAACACAGGGCCTCTGACGTTCTATAGCCAAATTGAAAGGGCTGGGATTTGCTCTCGCGTGGACCGTCACCACCGTGAATCTACAAACAGCTGAAACGTGGCTAATGAGAGGGAGGTTTCAGAATTGGAAATTTAGCTGCTTTTGGCCTTTACACACCTGTGACCAACACTCCTCTTCACTACCCCCTTCTTCCACACTATTGGGAACCTTGATTTTATTATAAGATGCAGCAGTGCCCAGTTAAACCACTCTGCTTCCCAGACTCCACTGCGGTCAGGGGAGGCCACGTGACACACTTCTGGCCAATGGGGTTAAGCAGAACTCACTAGCGTGGGGGCGTTGAGCGATTGCTGCACGTAGGCTTCTTCCCTTCTGCATTTACTGAGGAGTGGCGTGGGCACCGGCGTCTTTCACCAAGAGAAGGATCGCGGGACGCCAGGCTGGTAAGCAGAAATTCTGAAGCAGCCCAGATATTTGATGATTATCTGCAGGGACTGCGTTAACGCTAACCTGCCACCTGTGAATTTTTTTTTTATTATTATGCGAGTCGTATTTGTTTAGGACGTGGTTTGTTGGGTCTTCGTTGCATGCAAACGTAACCTCTAATAGTAGTTTGAACTGAATTAAATTCAGTAGTGATTACTTACGATGTACTAGGTTTGGGAATACGAATATGAGATAAAACCCACTGCCCTCAAAGTTCACAAACTAGTGCACAAGAGAAGATACATAAGCAAACCATTCTAGCGTAGATGCCTTCTAAAGTGGAGGGTTGTTTAAAGTGTTAATGGGAACAAAAGGCATCAGTATTAATAAGGAAGCAAAATATACTGGGGTAAATTGTGTGACATTATAGGTTATTCTCACTCCTTGTAATACATATACGTCTGTAGGTAAATCCAATAAATCCATGGGATAGCCATAAATCATGTTATTGATATTGGATGTCAAATCACGAACTCACAGTTATTGTATCCTGCCATAAGTACCACTTTACACTTGTTTATTTTCTCTGATGGGGTCAGAGGACCTCCATGTTTCCTAAGTAAATTTCTCAAACCTTTGTCAATTCCTTATACACAAGGGAAACCCCAAGAAGTCCATGGAAAAATAAACTCAGTCTCAAAGACCAGTAGTGACAAAGGACAGTGTGGTCTGAAGCACACCCAGAGGTGGATGCCAAAGTGCAGTAGCAGCGTTTTCACCCAGGGCAGCACCTACTGCAGCAGCAGCTGCCCCTGCCTCTCTCCCTAATTTGTAATTCTCTCTTGGCGCATTCCTCTTTCCTTGTCTGTCTCCTGCCTCATTCCCCATCACCTCTGTCCTGGATGGCATTTATTCTTCCCACCTTCTCACACTCTGCATCCCTCTCTCTCCCTTATCCGACCATGAGTTAAGAATAATGAATTTTTTTTTTTTTTTTTTTTTTTTTTTGGCTGCACCCGTAGCATGCAGAAGTTCCTGGGCCAGGGATGGAACCCGCGCCACAGCTGTGACCCAAGCCACTGCAGTGACAGCACTAGATGCTCTACACCCTGTGCCACAAGAGAACTCCAAGAATAATGAATTTTTTAAGTTTATTTGCTGCTTTTATTGAAGAGATTTTTATCCAAGATTTTAGTTTTTGATGATGATTAGATTGATATTTCACAAAAACAAAAATAAATTGCTTTAAAATTTTTGGAGAGTAATACATTCACCTGGTTTAGAATTTAAGAATTTTGAAAGGATATTTCTAAAATATCTCACGTCTGCCACCTGGCTCCCTCCCTTGCTAAAGACAACAAACATTACTGGTTTTGTGTATATTTTTGCATAACTAATTTATATACAGGCAAATGAGAGCACCTGTTTCCCCACTTTGTTCCACAACGGGGGAGTGTTTTGTATCTCTTTTTTCCCACTTAATATTTCTTAAAGTTGTCGCAGGAGTTTGCATCATGGCTCAATGGTTAACGAACCTGACTAGTATCCATGAGGATGCCAGTTCGATCCCTGGCCTTGCTTGGTGGATTAAGGATCTGGCGTTGCCATGAGCTGTGGCATAGGTCACAGAGGTGGCTCGGATCCTGAGTTGCTGTGGTTGTGGCGTAGGCCCGCAGTTTTATCTCGGATTTGACCCCTAGCCTGGGAACCTCCATATGCCTCAGGTGCAGCCCTAAAAAGACAAAAGACCGAAAAAAAAAAAAATCTCATGTCATCATATTAAAAAGCATTCTCATTCTTTTTTAAGCTGAAAATGTTTCTTTCTATAAATGTATAATTTAGCCCCATATTGATGGGCATTTAAGTTGTTTACAACTATTTATTATTTAAAATAGTGATGCAATATAATGTATGCATCATTTCATAGGTGATGGTATATTTTGGGATAAATTCCAAGAAGGGAGTAAAATGGTATGACCACTTGTGATTGTGATAAACATTGCCAAATTTCTCTTCATAAAATATATTGTTTTACACTTCTGTTTATGGTGTGTTGGAGGTGCGTATTTCCCGAAACCCTCACCAACTCAGTTTATCAGACTTTTTGGACTTTGTCAATTTGGTAGATGAAAAGGGGTTTGTCAGTGTATTTTTAAATGGTTTCTCTTATTATGAATGAAATTGTTGATCTTTCACACATTTCAAAGCTATTTGGATATTATTTTCTGTTAAATACCTGTTAATATCCTTTACCCTTTCTTTTAATGTGTTGGTAAGTTTTTTTTACTGATTCTTTCCAAGTTATTTATTCATGAGGGAAATTAACCATTTGTCTGTGATATAAGATGTATATTTTCCCTCAGTGTGGCATGTGTCTTTTGTTTTTGCTTATAGAGAACTTTTATCCTGAAGAAATGTTTAATTTACATGTCAGATTGGTTCACCTTTTCACTTCTGATTTCTAGGGTTTGTTTCATGCTTAGAAAGGCCTTCTGATGGAAGAGGGTTTTTTTAATTACCTTCTTGATCATGTATTATGTTGAACGTCAGTAAGTTTCTCATGTGACTGGTGCAAGTTAGAGAATGATCAGGAATCAGAGCAGATGTGTGTGGTGGGGGATGCAGGTGGTGAGAATCTGGGTTAAAATCCTCTCCACTCCTGCTTATGTTGCTAGGTAAGAGGGATTTTGACTTATTCTGACATCCAGTCTGTCCGCTTGTCTGCTGTAGGTGAAAGAACATGCCTGAAGCACCACAGGCTAGGTGTGTGTAAAAGTGAAAGGAGGGTTCTAAAGTGCTTTGATGACATGTGCGTAAACGTTTAAATTTCTTCACGACTGCATATTGTAGTGGCATCTCAAGTCAATCTCATGGGCTGCATCGTGAACGCAGAATCTTGGGGTTGGGTTAAAAGCTGGGGCGAAAGGATGAAGGAGGTTTCGAGTCCCCTTTGTGACTCCACAGGTTAAGAATTCGACTAGTATCCATGAGAATGTGGGTTTGATCCCTGGCCTCACTCAGTGGATTAAGGATCCAGCATTGCCACAAGCAGTTGTGGTGCAGGCCAGCAGCTGCAGCTCCAACTCGACCCCTGTCCTCAGAACTTCCATATGCTGTAGGTGCGGCCATAAAAAAGAAAGAAAGGGATGGGGGTGGATAAAGGAGGTTTAGTATAGTCACACTGATAGCTCTCTGTGAGAGCCAAGATGACAGAGGCCTAGAGATGCTTTTCTACTGCCCTGCAGAGTCAGCAGCTGGATATATCTGATGCGGTCACTTAACATTTGGGGCAGCAGTTACCACGTGTGTGAGACATGGCTACTAGTTACACTGGTTTTAAGAGAGCCCCACATATTTCTGATGGGGTAGAAAGAAGAGGGAATTCATCTGAGTCAGAGGACTCAGGCTTGAGGAGGAGGAAGTTGGCAAGGCAGCTATATCCAAGGAAATTCTTCAGGCAGGTCTCTCTGTTGTCCCCTGAGTTGGGATTCAGGTGGTTTGAGGACTTACTGTCCATAACTATGGCAGTGATTTAAGACTTAAATGCAAGAAGAAGCGATCAAGGGACATGAGAGAAATGGCTCTGCGTCGTTATGGACTGAAAGATAATCAGCTAGCAGGAAAAAAAGAGTGGCCATTTATTCATTCCACCACTCTGCCCTGAACCTTGTGTGCTAGATACTGTTTAAGGTGCCAGGGATATAGCAGGGAACAAAACAAAGTCCCTGCTCTCGTGGTACCTATATTCTAGTGGTGGTGACAGATGATAAGCAAGACATCTATATATGTATTTCAACATATTTCTATACTTAGGTATTTATATATACCCTCCCCCCATCACTTATACCCTCCCCCCATCACTTATCTGTCTGTCCCTTCCCTGGCTGTATTAGCACTCATCCTCACTGTTAATAGATAGATAAGTGATGGAGAATGCTGTTCTAGATAGCGTGGACACAGAATGCTTTGGTGGTAATGATGAGACAGTTGAGCAGAGTTGGAATGAAGTGAGAGGCGGAGCTATGCAAACACAGAGGGAAGAGCATCCAAGGCAAAGGGCACAGTAAGCCCGGAAACCAGGCAAGAGTGTGCTGGTGCCACAAGGAAGCCCCTAGGGCCGGAAACAAGAGAGTGAGTGTGGCATCATCAGGGGTAAGATCATGGAGGTCGGAAGGGATGTCAAGGTTCAGGCCATGTGGGACCTGGCAGGCCACCACAAGGATTTAGGAATTTGTTTTGAGTACGGTAAGAGCCCATTGGCGGACCACATACTCCTTAGGCTGCTGAGTGGCTTGGAAGACACTGTGTGGGCATGTGTGATTCTCCAGTGCTATACTTAGCTCCTAGCCTGTGAAAGGTTGTGCCCCCCCCAAACCACCAATCACAGGGAAAATAGTTGTGTCCTGCAATAGTCAATTGTGTAATTCTGGGCTGCAGAGGGGCCTGAGGTGGGGAGAAAGACGTTATGCCTGCAAATCTCAGGCCACTTGAGCAAAGAAAGCCTTCCTCATCTGAACGATGGCAGATGTGGCCCTGCAGGTCAGGGCTGCCTTGGCCTCCTACTTGAGCTGCGCTAGTAAGTGGTTGTCACGCCCCTGTTCAGAAAAAGTGCCTGCTTCCTGCTCCCTGAATTCTTCCTCCTAACCTCCCCATAGCTCAGGCTTCTCTAACAGAGCCCGGGAGGACACCTGCCCGGTCCATCTTCTTTCACCTGGGACAAAGAACTGGCAGGCTTCTTCCTTGCACAGGAAGTGAGACATCCCCCCAAGTCCCCGCTTAAAAAATGGGCTTTGTCTAGAGTTCATAGACTCAGTCTGGAAAACCCCACACTCCTCCTTAGATTCAGTTGCACGAGCATATATGCACAAGGAAGGAATCCAGATTCCAGAAGCTGATCTCTTTCACAGACTTCCTTGAAGTCTTAGAAAATGCAGATGGTCTTGTCATTTGTGCATTTTGGTGGGGTGTATGTGTGTGTGTTTGGCTTACAGTGCAAAGGTCAATTTCTTGCTCATGCTGTACATCCACGGGGCATGGCTGTAGATCCATACTGTCTTCATTCCAGGACCGAGGCTGAAGTTATAGTCCCTAATGCAGCGTACTCATCCTCGCCATCAGGATCATCCCCAGACACTGATGGTTGTTGCAAAACAGGGTGCAACTTCTATGCTTTCTTTAGCAAAACAAGCCCATACCGTGTGCTCAGAATCACCATCTTGCTCCTGTATCTATTTTTTTTTTTTTTTTGTCTTTTTAGGGCCACACCCACGGCATTTGGAGGTTCCCAGGCTAGGGGGCGAATCAGAGCTGTAGCTGCTGGTCTATACCACAGCCAAAGCAACACGGGATCCGAACCGTGTCTGCAACCTACACCACAGCTCACAGCAATGCCAGATCCTTAACCCACTCAGCAAGCCAGGATCAAAACTGTGTCCTCATGGATGCTAGTCAGATTCGTTTCTGCTGAGACAGGATGGGAACTCCTCTATGTTTTGCTTTTATCATAAAGTTTTTGAACATTCCCTCTCCCTCTTTCTCTCTCATACACATACACGCACATGTCATTTTGTTGTTGAAGACTGTTTAATAATCTAGAAAGATCTTCACATAAAACAGTATGTTCAGTACAATCATGTGTCTAAGTATAGGTAATTATGCATAGCTGTAGCCACCAAAGTGGTGTCATCATGGGTGATTTTTATTTTCATCTTTTTTGTGTGTGTATTTTCAAATTTAAAATATATTTTAAAAAATCCTTACAACCCATCTACCTGGATACAATGTGTCGGAAAGTTACCGTCTCAACCCTTCCACTTCCACTTAACAGCTCTCTACTTGGCAGGGCCTTGTAAGTCCCTCCAGCAAATCATCTTTTAAATAGAGCAGTTTGTGGCTGGTAAACATTCATGGGCTGATCCCCTGACCCACTGACCAACCTCCTTTGGTTAGGGACCTGCACGCAGGTTAGAACCATTCGCACCGAAGATCATAGAATCGGGAGAGATTTCGGAAACCATCTTGCCTGATGGTCTGCTCAGTGCACAGCTCTCTCTTTTGTTTGCCTGACGGCGCTGGTCCAGCCTCTGCTCAGTCATGTCCCAGGATGGGGACCCCAGGGAAAGGAGACGGCCACTGTTGGATAATGACCTGCATCGAGAAGGCCCATTTTATAGAGAAAAGAGGTCTCCACATGACTGGCACCCTCAGGTCCCAGCCCCGACACATATGGCACCGCGTAGCTGTAAGAGCTCACCGCATGGGAAATGGATGTGAGGTGAAGAATTGATGTCTTCTGTTGTTTTGGTTTGCTTTGCTTGTGACTTAGGAATCTCTTTTATTTCATCAGAGATTCTTTTCTATGCTGTGTGGCATCAACTCAAAAGATTTGCCTCGTTTTCCTTGTCTCTTTTTATGTCTGAGTTTTCTTCCTCTCCCATGTGAAAGACCATAAAGTTATTTCTTCCCGCTTCATCCTGGCCACCTTTCTTTGAGAACTCACTTACTTTGGCTTTTCCCCTCCTGTTTCCCATCTCTCTTTCCCTTTCTTCATCTCCCTTTCAGGGTCAAATTACAACAGACAGAGACATTATAATACCACCCTTCCAAATGTGAATCAAAATAAAAGCAGTACCTCACTACAAAACAAGTTTATGGAAGAACAAATTGATTTTTTTTGTCAGATTTTCACAGTGATGAGCATTGCGTTGCTTTTAATTTTTTTTTACCTTTTTTAATTGCAAAATACACATAACACAAAATTTGCCATTTTAAAGTGTGCAGGTCAGTGTGATAAGTACATCTGTGTTGTTGTACCACCATCACTATTGTCTAGTTCCAGAACTTTTGAGTCACTGCAAATGGAAGCTCTGTGCCCACTGAGCAGTCATTCCTCATTCTCCCCTCCCCCTAGCCTTTACCAGCAACTCAACTGTGTTCTGTCCCCATGGATTTGCCATTTCTAGATATTTCCTGTGAATGAAATCATACAGTCTGTTGCCTTTTGTGTCTGGCTTCTTTAACTTTGAATAACGTTTTCAAAGTTCATCATTGTTGTAGCACACATCAGTACTTCATTTCTTTTTATGGCTGGATTATTCAGCTCTAGGAATATACCACATTTTATTTATCCATTCACCCATCAGTTGATGGATATATAGGTGATTCTGTCTTTCAGAGATTATGAATAATGCTGCTATGGAGCTTTTTGTACTACAGTTTTTTGTTTGAACACAAATGGTTTTTTCGAAGTATTATCTTTTTTTTTTTTTTTCCCAAAACAGGCTTGTTTGTTTATTTCTTGCTGGGGGCAGGGGTGGGTTGGGCACTGCTTTGCTGCTGCCTTAAGCAAGGTTCAGCTTGTTCACTATTGCTCTCCATCTGGTCCCTTTTCTTGTGCCTCTGGCTGGTCTGTTTTCCCTTACTCTCTCTTCCTTGCACAATTGCACGTATATGTGGATTCTCCCCAACTCAAGCAATTTGGAATTCATATTGGCGAGTGGATTTCCTCCTCTTACACAGGTGTTTTTTTTTTTTTTTTTTGTAAGTACAATGAATGTGTACAATTCAGAAAGGCCTTAGGCCTCGGTTCTTAGCTTCCCCCAACAAGGCCCCTTTCCAACTCGATTCCAGGAAATCAGGCTCCAGGAGCTCAAGCCAGGAGAGGCCCTTCCTCGGGCCTCAGCTCATAAAGCTAAGGTGTGTCTGGGCTCCCGGCTCTGTCAGGCTTGGAACTTGAGCCCCCACTGGCTGCTGTCAGAGTTCAGTGCTCCCTGCCAAGCCCTTGGAAAGCTGGGGGCCAGAGAGAACCAAGAGGCATCAGATTACTGCCTGCAAAAGGGAGGGGGCCTCCCTATCTGACACTCCCCATATACAGTGTGTCACCGTTACACGTCCAGCGGGGTGGCTGAGCAACCCCAGGCACCGTCAGCGTTCAGGATCACATCACAAAGCACATTCGATTATCTTACCTCCTCTCAGAAATACACACGCCTTGCTCCTTTTCCCCTTGCTTCCTCCCCAACCTTTTGCCTGGGTTTGCTGTCCTCCCCCTCCTCCATAGTCACTGCTTTCCCCAGTCATTTGTCTGTTGATTTTTTCCCCCCCAGAAGTTCTCTAGTTCTCTCCTGGCCCTTTGATTCCTTCCCCCTGCTTTCATCCTCCAAACCTCTTCTATCCACTCCCTGCCTCCTTGCCTTTCTCGGTGTGCCTTTTGGATCTGTTTCCTTTGACACTGGTCCCAGGCCTCCTGCCAAGTTTCAGACCCATTAGTGAGGTGCCTTGCTGACTGAAACACAAATCAAGACTGATCCGGGTACAATTAGCAGCTGCTCGCACCTCATCTGGAAAGCATTAGCCAGCACTGAGGGTGGAGGGAGGGAAACGGGAGAGAAATATTGATGCCAAACAGAACAGATCTCCTCTTTTGGAATATGAAAGGATCCTGACCCAACAGACGTCTCACTGAACATAAGATACAAGTAGACAGAGAGACCCCGCCGTGAGATGCAAAGATGAGCGGCCTGTTAATTGCCCTTGGGTGTCCTTCAACATCTCTGCAAGAGCTGTGGACACCTCCACATTTGATTCAGGTGTATAGCTATCATCCAGGAAAGGGGGGTGTCTGTTCCATTTAATCTGGATATTTGAACTCTCGCGTGATCCAGGAGTCCTCTGCTCTCTTGCTGCATACTGTCATCTTAGCACTGCTTCTAGAAATCTAATGCGCATTATGAATCACCTGGCATTGAGTTAAGAATTCTGATTCACTGGGACTGGGGAGGGGCCTGAGAAGCTGCATTTATAACAAGCTGGTGGTTGGAGCACACTTCAAAGGTCAAGGACAATTCAGCTTGTGTAAGCTTGGTCAAATCCCCCTGCTAGAGGCTTCTCCCTGTGCCCTATCCTTCTTTTTATCACTCACAGTCACAATTAAGGATAAATGATGTAATTAGCTTGTTTGATGCCTATCTTCCCAGCTTGAGTGCAAGCTGCCCAAGGGCAAGGACCAGGCCTGTCTGGTTCAGGTCTGTATCCCCGGTATGAGCCCAGTGTGTTGCATATGCTAGGTGATAGGCATTTCACAAGTGATTTCTCACGAGTGAATGAGCCTCAAGGACCATCATAAGACTTCTTCTCTTGCAGAGAGACTTTCTAGTCCACCATTCCTTATCTCTACCTGCCTGGTGACTTTGGAAGATTGCTCGTGTGTTTTAGCCCCTTAGGTCATTAGCTACTTGAAACTGGGACTTTGGCTTCCAAGTTTCTGAAATTTTTTCTGTCCTTCCTCCCCCCACCCGACCCTACCCCCTTCATCTTAGGGCCGGGTACTGCCTTGCTCTAGTAGGCACTTAATGTTAGTTGACTGATTGAGAGACCCTAGGATGATGCCAGGTTCTATTTAGACCTCAGTTATAATGCCCAGGGGTTGGCTGAATTTGTGCTTGGACCAAAGCCAAGGTTTCACGTGCCCCAGTGGAAAAATCTTTAATACTACCTAAGACATTTTGTGGGTGGGAAGGCTGAGACATTATCGTGTATACACAATCAAGAAATGTAATATTGTGAGGCTCCCCAAGCAGTTATAAACCAGGCCACTCTGGAGGGTTCACTTGGATGGCTGTAGCCATTACCTCACTCCCGTTTCTCCACGGAAAACCATGGCTCACAGTGTAGGGCATACTTAACAGGGCTGAGGGCTGCTGTTCTTGTCCGGGATCAAGCAAACCATTTATCTTGGAAATACAGAAAACGGGCTCATTGTGTTTTCCCATAGATAGGAGAACCTGGTTTTGTTTGGAATTCATCAAATGTCCTGTTTTTCAAACATTCAGGACTTCATGAAACCCAGTGTGCCTTTTGTCAAGCATTTTCCCCCCATAATCTTAAAACACGTGTGTATTTTAAGGGACATTGAGTGCATATGCTTTCGATTTACTTACTCTTAAACCATCAAAATATTGTTATGCAAGGTCTGTTTGATGTCTGAGAAACTTTATGAGCATTATTTGGAAGTTTAAAAACCGTGCTTTCAGGATAAAAAGCAGGAAGTTGTGTTTTTCCAAAAACGCATTGCCTTTAACACAAAAAGATTTGAGGGCCTTTCCAGAATCCTAATTTCACAGGGCTCAAGGGGTTCAGAGTCAGCACAGTTCAGGCCCACATCCCCATCTCTTCAGTGAATCAGGGCATAGCTGAAAAGTCCCAGGCTGCCACACTTGATTGAAATCTGTGACCATTCAGTACCCAACAGTGACAAAGCTTAATCTGTCTGGAGACTCCCAAGCTTGTTTTACAACCAGTACCCCAGATGCACGTTCAGTGTGTAATCCTGCAAAATGCCTGGCTGTGGCCTGATTATCTTCTTAAGCAGATAAGACATAAATCCTAGGGGGTTAGAGTCAACTTTTGAAGTTTGAAAGTACCTGGCAAAGAAAATCCACCAGAATGCAGCTCAAAGGTAATGTTGCATGGGATGGATTTTCAATGATCTGATTGATCTCTGGGCAGGGCATGAGGCAGGGAATGTAGGATGTCTATGTTACCTGTTAAGGCCCTGCCCAAAACTGGCCACGTAAACTGAGAGCCACTTTGATCTCTGAGTTCTGATTCACTTACAGGTGAAACAGTGAACTGCTTGGAGTGAGTGAGTTTCAAAGCAATACTGATACACACACACACACACACACACACACACAATGTTCACATGTAAATCTCCCACATAAACCCTATGAGTGAGCAATAGAGAATGTAAGAGATTCTAATGGAAGAAAAGTTGCATTGCACCTACTGCAAAGAGGGAACTCAATGAGTAGTTGTTAAGGAGTGACTGCACGTTGCCTAGAATAGGTAATAGGAAATCTGAATCCATAGCCTCACCCATTTCAATGTGGGGACATGGAAGTTTGGGATAACAGGATAAAGGAAGATAGCCATTGGGCAGGTAGCAGTGGCCTAAGCAAGTGGTGAGAAGCAGAGGCGTAGGGAGGCCCGTGCTCCCCAGGCCACCTGGCCTTGCCTCCCATCTCTCCTCTGTGGCCTTGGAACCCAGCCTAAAATGAGCAGAGCTGTGCCTAGGGAATGAGTTCTCCAGAAATGACGTTCAGCTTCTGAGTTAACCACTCGGCCCTTAGCACCGAGGGCCTGCCATCTGTCAAGCATGGCACACATGTCTCAGAGCCACCGTGGCAGCTAGGATGCAGTCCCCACCCTCGGAGTTCAGTCTGGCAAAGGCAAGCAGCCAGCTTCCTTCCTGCCTGCCCAAGATTCAAGGGAGTGTGAGTGGAAATGACAGGACAGAAGGAGAGATGAGCCAGAGGATGGAATCTACAGCAGCAGCCCTGAGCAGGTGTGAGGGGCAAAGGACAAGGCAGCATTAAGGACACTGTTGAAGTGTCCAGTCTCAGCATCTCCGAGGATAGTGACGATATTGGCAAAAATAGAGATTACACTGGAGAAAGGCGTTTGAGCAGGAAGGTGCCAGGGTCAGTTTGGAACCTACCTGCTAAAATCTGGAGGGATGTCTCCATAAAATGGCACTGAGGGAGTCCTTTCTTCATTTGGGGAGGAAAAAATGGCTGTCTAGAAATTTCATACACACACAGCAAAAAGAGAAGAGTGAGGCGAGAGAGCATGAAAGCCCTGTTGAAGGGGCTCCATTCTTACCTCTCTTGATATGAGATGAGCAGAAACGGCGGGCTATTTTGGCCTGAGCATGCCTAGATCAGGACTAGCACGCCACTCTTTCTCACTTTTGATCACTCTAGGTGTTCTTAAAGTAAAAGGGTAAATCTCACGCTCCCATAAATTAGATCAGATAGTGGTGAATCTACATATGGAAAACTGTATTCAGAAATGCCTGACTTCAGCACTTAAATTCCATGGCACACATGGAAGGAATTGAGAAGATAGCCAAACTTAAAAATATTCCGCCCACACAGTGTAATGTGGCATCCTGATGCGTTTTGGAAACTGAAGAGCAGAGCACTATGGTGGGAAAAGCTCTGCATAGTCAAACATGGATGCTTTGAACATGGACTAAATTCTTTTCGAAATTTCTATATCCCTAAAGACTTGACCGGTTTTATCCTATGAAGAGAAATCATAGACTATCACCTCTGGCTATCTAGAATGCTTTTCGAAGAGCATTTCTTGTTTTAAAGAGCTAAATGTTCCAGAGAGCAAAGGGTTCACCTCTTTAAGTGCCAAAACTTTATTTCATTAATTTTGAAAGAAATCTTTTCCAAAGGGATATACCGTTCCTTAACTTCTTAAATATGAACTTAATTTCACTTGAGGAATGCCAATTACGAACGCCGCTATAATACTAGACCAGAAGTTCATTGAGAAATGAACACTACAAAAACTAGTGGAATCCAGATAAGGTCTATAGTCCATTTAATGGCACCATATTAGTTGCCTCCCCTTGATCATGAACTGTACTTGTGTAAAATGATATCATTGGGGGGAGCTGGGAGAAGGGTACATTGGAACTATTTTTGCAACTTCTTGTGAGTCTAAAATCATTCAAATACTTTTTTTTAAAGTACACTGAGATGAGGAACTCCATTTCAGTTACCAAGCGGTTGAATAGAAGGAAGAAAGGAAGGAAAGAAGAAAGGGAGGGAGGGAGGGCAGACAGACTCAGGACCTTTAGAGAGCTAAACAGCTGGGGGAGAATGTGGACTGTCAGAAATGCAGGGGCTTTGGAGTTCCCTTCATGGCTCAGTCGTTAACGAATCCTACTAAGAACCATGAGGTTGCAGGTTCGATCCCTGGCCTTGCTCAGGTGTTGCCGTGAGCTGTGGTGTAGGTTGCAGACGCGGCTCGGATCCCGCGTTGCTGTGGCTGTGGCGAAGGCCGGCAGCTACAGCTCCTGTTAGACCCCTAGCCTGGGAACCTCCATATGCCGTGGGTGTGGCTCTAGATAAAGGCAAAAAGACAAAAAAAAAAGAAAAAAAGAAATGCAGGGGCTTTAAATGCAGGCAGGCTCTGAGAATACCCCTTCCTAGCTTGGCGACAAATGTCTTAAACTCCGTGGACCTCCATGTTTACCTTTGTCATATCAGGGATAAAAATATACACTACAGAGGACTGCCATGAGGATTAAATCGAACTCTATGCCTGATACATCCAATACAGCATCGATCACCGGTTGGATATTCAATCAATTGCCCAATTCTAAATGCCCCTGCATAGTGTGTGGTTCTAATTCTTATATCTTAATGCTGTACTTTTAGTTTCTAATTGTCAGAATTCAGCTCTCACACTTTCATGCTCTCCACCTGCTCCCCTGTTTAATTTACTGTTCCTTGTCTGCTGTGAGCTTGATAGAATTCCACATGCAATATTAAATAGGCTCAAAATAAGAATCTCATCTGCAAGTAAAGTATTTGTGTTTCAGCCCACAGATACTAATTTTAGTTGCTTGGAGACCTTTTTTTGGGACTCATTTTCTATTTTTCGGTTTGAGTTCCAGATGGACAAAGTTCTTCAAGGAGTTCCAGTTAGATGAGACAATATTAATAAAAATAACAATAGCCATTATTTATCGGTCATTAAAAAGCCAACTCTATTAAGTGTTTGATATACATTATCTCATTTAGTGCTCATCACCACTCTATGAGGTATATATTTTAATCTCTACTCTATGGATTAGGGATTTCATCCTTTGCCCAGGGTCCCAAAGCTAATACTCTGCAGAGCTGACATCATAAGAACCAGCTAACCCGAGAGCCCAGTTCCCATCCCAGAAGACAGTGTAACAGCTTCCGCTTCCTTCACTGCAAAATCCTTTTAAATGGCCCTGTTTCTTAGAATGGGATCGAGGTCCCTTTGATGAAGGAAGTGAAGAGGGAGTGAGAAGAGGAGGAGAGGAAAAGAAATTAGTAGTCAAGAATCCAGTTCCAGCAGTCCTGGAATGGCACCATTTTATCCTGTAAATCATTAATACATGTTAGTGGAGTGTTTCAGAGAAAAACAGCATTTCCCCAAACTGCCTAAAGAAAGAAAACTTTCCGTAGAAAGTTTCTTCCTTCTCTGTCCTGAGCCCCTTCCTCCCCTCTGCCGACTCCACCCCCTAAATGCAAGGCGGAGCAGGCAGGAGTCATCTCCTCTCACAGAGCAGGAAGCCTAAGATTTGAATTACATAAATTCCATTTACAGGCCATCTCTTAGAAATGGTCTACTTTGTATTGTGAAAAATCCCTGTGTTTGGTGACCAGACATCCGAAGACCAGACACTGTTCACATACTTAAACTCACAAGGGGAGCCATGCGGATTGACACAAAAGAAGGAAAAGAGGGCAGAGAATTTGAGCTGAGGCATAGAGAGAAAGTGCCGATTCTATGAAAGTACTGATTCTATGAGGGAGCAGAGGCCGGTCCAGCAAGGTTGCAGACCTAACCAACTGTAAAGTCAGCGGAGTCTTTAAACAGAAAAGGTCGCTGGGCCCTGGCATCTGTTTCGCAATGGGTTGTGGTGTGAGGGATGTTTGGAACAACTGTAAACAGGAACCGCCATGTCCTTATTAGGAATAATCGCTTCTCCAGGCAGAGAAGCAGTTCTTGAAGCTGTGCTTGCAACCTCCTGCCCCCAGCCGACCTCCCGTTGCTGCAGTAGGAACCCACCGAGACTATTCTCTAGCAGTTGCTCTTGGAGAGTGCCGCTCACCAGGGCCCAAGGAAAGAAAAAGCCAGGGATTCCATCTGGTGGAGTCCACCTTGATCCCAGCTGCTCACAAGAGCTGTTTATTCCCACCAACACTGAGCCCAGTGTAGCCCTCCTCCCTACCGGGTGGCCTTAAGAGCTGTCCAACAGACCTGGCAAATTTTGTCAAAGCCAGACACTGGGCAGGACCTCAGGGGGTGGGTCTGGGTGCTCAACAGCCTGGATTTGGAGAGACAAGCGCTCAACAGAAGGTAGGGGCTTTGGGAAGAGCAGCTTGGTGCCCCAGCTTCCTCAAGCCTCAGAGCCAGAGGTCATTGCCTAGGGGGTCGCTCGGCACGCACCGGCATCACAGAGGTGATTAAAAGTGTTGGCTGTGGCAACAGACAGTATAGGGTCAGAATTCTGACTCTCCCTCTTTCTAGATGCGTTTTTCTGGAGATGAAAGTAAGACTTGGCCAATTGCTGAATTAAGGGGAAACAAGGAGTCTTTTAAAAGCCTAGGTACAGGCCAGACTGCCTCGGAAGAGATGAAGGTTATTTATAAAAATTTGGAATTAAGGAGGGTAAGCAAATTTGAAGATGAATATTAAGTCCATTTTCCACATGTTGAGTTTCAAGAGCTAATGAAATAATCAAATAAAGATGCTACTAAGCAGGTAGAAAAACAGGAATGGAATTTAGGAGAGAGGTTAGAACTAGATTTTCTTCAGCATCGATCCATGCATGACCCGATCTTATTGTATTTAACCTTTAATAATGTGATCAACACCATGAACCTATAGCCCAGCACAAGAACCAACCATTACCAATAACCCACACCTACCCAAGTGTTCATCCACAGCCCGTCCTCCACCTCAGAGGAAACCATGATTCTGACTTCTATGTCTATAATCCCTTTGCTTTTTCTGTTTTATTACATTTACATATTCTTGTCTAAAAAGTGAGTTGACCTATTTTGCTTGTTTTTGAACTTTATAATCAGGTTATACTGTAATGTCTATTGAAACTTTTGTCACTCAACATCATGTCACTGAGATTCATACCTGTTGTCTTTTGTTTTTTCAGGGCCGTACCCGCGACATAAGGAGGTTTCCAGGCCAGGGGTCCAATCGGAGCTATAGCTGCCGGCCCACACCACAGCCAAGGCCACTTGAGATCGAGCCTCGTCTGCGACCCACACTGCAGCTCACAGCAATGCCAAATCCCCAACCCACTGAGCAAGGCCAGGGATCAAATCCACATCTCAATGGGCACTAGTCGGGCCTGTTAACCGCTGAATCATGATGGGAACTCCGAGATTCATACACGTTATGTGAAGATGAATGTCATTAATTTTCACTAATGACATATTTTATTCGGTGAAAATATACCACTTATCCATTGTCATTAAGCATTTGAGTTTGCAGTTTCTTTGCTATTCTGAACAGTGAGCTATGAACAATTTTTCACATGTCCCTTGGAACATATGTGTAAGGGTTATTACACTTGGGAAATTGGAATTGCTGGGTCATACAGCATACAAATGTTCGGCTCTTCAAGAGAACACCAGAGTGGTTTTCAGAGTGGTGTCAAATGAGACAATGGTTTGACAGATATCACCAGAGAGGTGACTATTAAAGTCACAGAAGCAGATGAGTTGATCTTAGGAGACCGTATGAAGCCAGGAAAAAAAAAAAAAAAAGGATTGAGGTCTGATTCCTAGAAACATGTATGTTAAAGTATGTACACAGGAAGAGCCATAAAAGGAAACAAATGGGTAGTCAGAGGGGAGGGAATACAACCAGAATAGAGAAGAGTCAGGCATGCTAAAAGAAGAGCGTTTCTTCCAGACGGGGGAGACCAACATCAGAGGATGCTGCAGAGATGATTTGAGAAGGATGAGGATTGAGCAAAGCTTGGTGATCTTTAAGAAAGCTGTTTTTGGCTTTGTTGACTGCTGAGGGTAGAAGCCACATTTCAGGGGATTTATGGGTGAGCGTTGGAGAGAAGGGGGTAGAGAGAAAGATAGTTTAATTATAAATATCATTTGGATAATTTGTCAGGGATTTAAAGAATAGATATAGAAAGTTGGAGGAGATTGCCCAGCTGAGATGTGATTTTTAATTTTTTTAAGGATGGGGACAACTTGACATGCTTGTAGGTTCAGAAGTAGAAGCCAGGGGAAAGGAAGAGTTTGTAGAAGAGAGGTTCACTGTAGAGAAAGGTCTTCAAAGAACTGGGAGAGAATAGAATCTGAAGCACAAGCCTGTTCTTGGCAACTCTAATTCTCTGAAACAGAGAAGATAAAAAAAGCTCTAAAGGGCTTTTTTAATTTTTAAAAGCTTTAAAAATTGTCATTGCCATCATAGCAACTAGCATTTATAGAGTGCCCTGAGTGAAAGATCCTGTACTAAGCACTTAACACATACTATCGCATTTAATCCTCTGAATAGCCCTGTGGCATGGGTGCTTTTTATAATATCTATTATAATTTCCATTTTACAGAACAGGAAACTGAGGCTTAGAGACATGATTAGACTTGCTAGTTGATTGAGGCCATGTTCCTTTTATTTTTTTAGGGCCACACCCATAGCATATGGAAGTTCCCAGGCTAAGGATCAAATCAGAGCTGTAGCTGCCAGCCTACACCACAGCCACAGCAATGCCAGATACAAGCTGTGTCTGCACCCTATACCACACTCACGGCAACACTGGATCCTTTAACCCACTGAGTGAGGCCAGGGATCAATCCCAAGTCTTCATGGATACTAGTCAGGTTCATTACTGTTGAGCTACAGTGCATAGTCCCAGGGCCACATTCTCTTCATTGTTACATGTAAGCTGAGAATTAGGAAGTAGAACAAGGTTATGCAAGATTGCAAAATCTTAGGCCTAAAGAAATCAGAGATGTGAGAGACTTGGAAAAGATTTGAATTAGGGACCCTGAGTAATGTGATAAGGAATCAGGGGAAGAGGAGAGGGAAGGTAACATGTTGGGCTTTTACTGTGTTTCAGGCTAAGTGCTAGTTTCTTTGCATCCGTTGACTTGTTTCAACAGGAGCAAGTTAAAAAGGTAAAAAGCAACAAGGGCTCTGTGGCCACTGGAAAGCATCTCGTGTAAGGGAATTAAGCAGTCTGGGCTTTCTGCAAGTTGCACAAGTGACAGGAGCAGGAATCTGAAGAAGACAGTGAAGTTGAGCAAGGGTTGAGGACACACGCGAGTGGAAGCCAAGAGGCAAGAGCATGGGTGGGGCCAGAGAGGCGGCCCCTTACTTAATGATCATGGCCTCTCATGTGGGGATGAAGGCAAATAAGGTCATGGGCAGATGACCTGAGGTGGGAAATATCCAGAGTCTAAAGTTCATGGAGGAGATACAGAGGCAGTCCAGCATTGGCATGGGTGGGAGGGAGGTGCAAAGGTGAGAGCTTGAGGCTCAGGGACTTTTCATGACTTGAGATCTTAGAGGTTGAGCAGCTGAGCACTGAGTGGTTTGCAGTGTGTTCACTCAGGAGGATGCTAAAGAAAAGAAGATAGAGGTGAAGGCCCCTGAGGCTGAGAAACCAGAGGTCTAGGCTATAAATAGCACTTTTGTAGTGTATGTCATTCTATAATCTTCATAACCTCCCAGTGGGGTAGGTGTTACTTACCAGAGACGTTATGTAGGTGATCAAACTTGGGTTCCCTGATTTGGAAGAAGCAGTGCTGGGATGTGAATCATCTTGTCCAGGATCCCCTCTTCGTCTTGTGTGCCTGTAACTCCACTCGCCATTCAAGAGTCAGTTCAAATGTCATCTCCACAAAAGTTCTCATCTAAGACTGAGTTGGGTGCCTTGTTCTGGGATTATCATAACTATATCACTTTTTATCCCAGTTGTTCATTTGTCTCCCACAAGTCTAGAGGAAAGTGACTAGTCTTTATTTCCAGGGTCTGGCATCATTTTTGGCCCAGAATGGGCTCAGTATAAAAGTTTATGGGGTTGGAGTTCCCATCGTGGCATGGAGGAAATGAATCCGACTAGGAACCTTGAGGTTGGGGGTTCAGTCACTGGTCTCACTCAGTGGGTTAAGGATCCGACATCGCAGTGAGCTGTGGTGTAGGTTGGAGGCACAGCTCAGCTCTGGTATGGCTGTGGTGTAGGTCAGCAGCTACAGCTCCGATTAGACCCCTAGTCTGGGAAGCTCCATATGCTGCAGGTGTGACCCTAAAAAGACAAAAAACACAAAGTTTATAGGGTTAATTTATGAGGTTAATGTATTTGAAAACAATAGATGAGGCTCAGGGACATACCAAGCCAAGAGTCTCTGTTTCCAGTATTTGGAATTACGTTTCACATAAGTTTGGTTTGAGAAACAAAAATGGTTCTCTATAAAAATAAGATCAGTGTAACGGGCTAGTAGAAGGGCAGCCAAGAGAAGCTGGGGAGGGGGCCTGGGAAGGGATAGGCTTTATCTGGATAGGAATGAGTTCAGAAGAGAGTAGGAGAAACCGCTAAAGCAATACAGTGTATGTATCTGTCGAATTACTTAAGTCATTAATCAAAAGCCCCAGTTTCCTGAGAGGCCACCAGATAAAACCTTGGTTTATCCTACTCCCATCACGCCCTCCTCACCCTACCCCAACCCCAAGAGAAAGTAGAAACCACCCACCACAGCTGGGCTTCATGCCTCATTCTTCACAGCAACCTTCTTTCTCGCCCCTCCACTCCCCCGAACCTCCAACCCCCTCGAAATGCCTTCCCTCTACACACACAGACCACGCACTCCAGCCTCAGATGCACACTGTGCCTGCGCTCTCTGGCTGCTCCCTGGTTTCCCAGGTCGGGAGAGGAGGAAGCCTGTTTTCAGTTAAGGCTTTGGTCACACACAGATGCCTTTTCCATTACTCTTGTTTTTCCTCTCGAAGTGTAACATTTCCAATTAATTCTTCACGGGGGAGGAGGCCCTGCATTAACCACCCCCACGTGGGCGTGGCAGGGGCAGGGTCCCTGGAGGCCTGCTCTGAACTGCTGACGGCTGACCCCTGAGCAGCCCGCAACAGGAGCTTTCTTCCCTTTGGGTGGGGGAGAGTGACCCCGTGGGCGCAGTATGGGGGCATGGTTTGCCCACCTCTGTGGCTGAGGTCTGTAATGGGGACACTCTTCTAAGCTCCTTTACTGACCTCCTGACAGCCTGAAAACACCAAAGGAATCTCATCTGAGAAAAGACATGGAGTTTATCTTGCTCTGTTTTAGAACCGGGGAGGGGGGAAGAGTTAGAAAATAAGGACCGTAACAGACCCATGAAAATCAAGAGGCTCTCCTCATGGGTCTCCACTTTTGTGCATATCTCTATAGTATTTAATTTCCCCCAGAAATGACAGGGTGTAAGTGAAAATGTCAGAGCTCCCTTCTGTCCCCTAAGGAGAGTTTATATCCCTGCCCATGTGATAAAAGAAAATATACCAAGTTGCTTTGACATCTGGATGCCGAGCAGTCGACTCTTCAGTCACGAGTCCCCACAGATTAGCCTTACAAAGAGGAAAATCGAATTTGAGCCTTAAGAAAATGAAAGACTGGCATTTCATGGGTCCTGAAGTTTAGGCAGAATTGTCAAAACTGCAAGGTCTTACAAAAGTCAGGTGTTGGCTGCAGTGAGTCCTTGGGGGGTGGTGTGTGTGTGTGTGTGTGTGTGTGTGTATATGTATGTATGTATGTGTGTGTGTTTCCCATAGGCCAGGCATTGTGCTAGGTGTGTGTGTGTGTGTGTATGTGTGTGTGTTTCCCATAGGCCAGGCATTGTGCTAGGTGTGTGTGTGTGTGTGTGTGTGTGTGTTTCCCATAGGCCAGGCATTGTGCTAGGGGTGTGTGTGGGTGTGGGTGTGTGTTTGTTTCCCATAGGCCAGGCATTGTGCTAGGGGTGTGTGTGTATGTGGTGGTGGTGGTGGTGTGTGTGTGTGTTTCCCATAGGCCAGGCATTGTGCTAGGAGCTTGGCTGACTGTGTAATTTGCCAAGTTGGTGACCGCCGTGATGTGTTGCACAGGACCGCCGTGGGCTAACTCCATCTGTGCAGAGGACCCAGACTCCATGTCTTTACCCATTTGGAGCTCTACCCAGGAATCCTTGAATACTGGGTTTCAGGCTGGAGATACTTCTGATTGATTCTGGTTTGGGAAAAGGGATTGAAGCAGGACCCCTTCAGCAGTGCAAAGAACGAAAGCCACGGGAATTGGGTTGTGGCAAACAGCAGAGGAGGTGAGGAATGTAGTTTGAAGTGAGGAACTGGAGATTCCTGTTAGATTTGAGGCCCAGAGACCGCTGACAAGCAAAGGACACATGCTGTTTATAATCTTAAGTAGGCTTGATTACACCTTGAAAGCTTTGTGGCCTCTTACCCAGGCACCTGGGTCCAATTATCCAGGGCCCCATCTACCTAGAAGAGAAACTGCATCTGACTCTGATTCCCAGCCTGACTTCAGTCTCTCCAAACTCTCATCCTCTTTCTGATGTGAATTTAAAGGAGTAAAGTGGTAGAGGGGACCCTGGCCGTTGACACACAGCCTCCAGAATTACATCACTGTTTCATGTTTTACAGCTGCCTTGGTTTTGATCATCCATCAGCAGCTTACTTCTCTGCACAAGTCGTCCTGGTAAGAGTGTTCACTAAGACGCTTATTTTTTTTTCTCGCTGTATTGAGATACAATTGGCATATAACAATGTGTAAGTTTAAGGTGTACAGTGTGATGGTTTGATATTCATATATATTGTGATATGATTACCATGATAAGGTTAGTTAACATTCATCAACCCACATAGTTACCCTTTTTGTGTGTGGCAAGAAATTTTAAGTCTACTTTCTTAGCAACTTTCAGCAGTATTATTAACTGTAGTCAACTGTGTTTATATACATTAGATCCCCAGAACTTGTTCACCTTAAAACTGGGTGTTTGTACCCTTTGACCATCTTCACGCTGCTCCCCTCACGCCAGCAACCATCAAACTACTCTGTTTCTATGAGTTTAGTTTTTTGATTCTATATATGAGTGAGATTTTAGAGTATTTGTCTTTCTTTGACTTAATTCATTTTAGCATAATGCTTTAAGCTTCATCCATGTTGTTTCAAATGGCAGGCTTTCCTTTTTTATGGCTGAATAATATTCTGTTTGTGTGTGTGTATATACACACATATATATGTGTGTGTATATATATATATATATATATATATCACATTTTCTTTATTCATTCTTCTATCAATGAACACTTGTGTTGTTTCCATGTCTTGTTATTGTAAATAATGCTGCTGTGAACATGGTGGGGTGTGTGTGTGCAGATATGTCTTTGAGATAATTTCATTTCCTTGGGATATATACCCAGAATTGGAATCCCTGCATCACATAGTAGTCCTATTTATAATCTTTTGAGGAACTTCAATACTATTTGCCATAGCGGTTCAGCCAGTTTACATTCCCATCTACATTGCACAAGTATTCCCTTTTTTCTTCATCGTTCGCAGCATTTGTTAAGTAACTGTTGTCTTTTTGATAATGGCTGTTCTAACGTGTGAGGTGATAGCTCATTGTGGTTTTGATTTGCATTTTTCTGGTAACTAGCAATGTAACTATTGGCCGTTTGTGTATCTTTCTTGGGAAAATGTCTGTTCAGGTCCTTTGCCCATTTTAAAATCAGATTATTTAATTTTTGTTATTGTGTTGTATAAGTTCCTTATATATTTTGGATATTAGCCCCTCATCAGACCTATAATTTGCAAACATTTTCTCCCATTCTTTAAGCTTGCCTTTTTATTTTGTTGATGGTTTTCTTTCCTGTGCAGAATTGTTTTAGTTTGGTATAGTCTCCCTTGTTTTTGTTGCTTGTGTTTTGGGTACCGTATCCAAAAAACCATCACCAAGACGGATGTCAAGATTTTCCCTGTGTTTTCTTCTAGGAATTTTATGGTTTCAGGTCTTACATTTAAGTCTTTAAATCCATTTCTAGGTAGTTTTTGTGAGTGGTATAAAATGAGGTTCCAGTTTGATGCTTTTGCATGTGGATTATTTAAAGAATGTATCAGGAGATTTAAAATTTTTAGGAGATGGGGAGTTCCCTGATGGCACAATGGGTTAAGGATCTGGCATTGTTACTGCTGTGGCTTGGGTCACTGCTGTGGCACAGGTTCAATCCCTGGCCTGGGAATTTCCTTATGCTACAGGCACAGCCAAGTAAATAAATAAATAAAATATTTAGAAAATGGAAAAATGGGTTGAGCAATATTCAGTGCATATTCAATGCATTCAGACCATAGGAATAGGTGCTTTGGAAATCAAATAGAAAAAATATGTCTTAGATGTATAGAAGCAACCCTTCCACATGGGCAGGCAGAATTCACCTATGTGGAAAGGATAATTAGATACTTAAACCTGGAGACTAATGGGGGAGGGGAGCTGGATCTCCTTTTAATTGTGTAGGGAAAGTTAGGGAAAACTTCTCTGAAATGATACATTTAAGCAAAGACCTAAAGAATGAAAAAGAGTCAGGCTTATAAAGAACAGGCAGAATTTTTTTCCAGGGAGAGGAACCAGAATATGCAAAATCTTTGAGGCTGGAAAGAGTTTGTTCAAGGAAATAAAAGGAGACCACTGTGACTAAAGCTAATTTTTAAAAAACATAATGAGGTAATATTTCATATAAAATTTTGTGTACTTTGTTTTCATCTAATATAAAAAATGCATCTCCTATGTTACTACTTTTTTCAAAAATATGGTTTTAATGACTTATAATATTCTGTTCTATAAATTAATATAATTTGAGTAACTATATCTTTCAAAAAATACTGTTTCTAGAATTTTCTTGTGGCTCAGCTGGTTAAGGATCTGTTATTGTCATTGCTGTGGCTCTGGTTATAGCTGTGGTGCAGTTTTTGTATGCCTTGGGTACAGAAAAAAAATTACTGTTTCCACTTTTTGCTTTTACAAATAATGGAAGCACAGCTTTATACATAAATACATAAATATGCATATATGCATAAATATTTGTCTGAAATTATTTTTTGTCAGGAAAAATTTCCAGGAGTGGAAAAACTTTGGCAAATAAACGTTTTCAAACCAAATTGCTCTCTAGGATGTTAGTCTATATTATTCTTTCACCAGCAGTATATGGAGTCCATTCTAGAGGCAGTAATAATTTCAGCAGAATTTAAAATGTGAACCATTAAATAGAAATCCTTAATATGGGAAAGAATTAACATTAAATTATTGAGAAATGTTAGTACAGAAGTTCCTTCATAATATATAAATCCAAATACATGGAAGAATCAAAATAAGAAGAAAGTATTAAATCAGTACATGGCTTTTGGAAAATTGTTTATTTGGAAAACATTTAAATTATCTCCTAACCTCATAGCACATACATTCCTGATGGATTAAAGAGGTAGACATTTAAAAAAGGTAAACTATAAAAGGACTCTAAGAAAATATAGATGTATGTTTATCATAGAGGAGGAGAAACAAAAAAGAAAAGGAAATATTTATGGATCTAACTGCATATGGATTCAAACTCTTCCATTTCAAAAGTCCTATCAGGGAGTTCCTTTCATGACTCAGGGGTAACGAATCTGACTATTATCCATGAGAACGCAGGTTCAATCCCTGGCCTCCCTCAGGGGATTAAGGATCTGGTGTTGGTTGCCGTGATCTGTGGTATAGGTCACAGATGCGGCTTGGATCCCGCTTGCTGTGTCTGTGGCATACACTGGCAGCTACAGCTCCAATTTGACCCCTAGCCTGGGAACTTCCATATGCTGCAGGTGCGGCCCAAAAAGCACCAAAAAACCCCCACCTATCAATGTAAGTTCATCCTCAGAATAAAACAGGTACACCAGAAGATTTCTTAGTAGTAATAGGTAACATTCACTGCTTCCCAGGCTCTTGCTAAGTACTTATCCTGCTTTTTATTATTTATTCCCTGTGAGGTGGATACTCTTATGTACTCTGTCAACCCCCTGACTCAGGGGTGCCAGTCACCAGCAGTCAGTCGTAAGCTGAGCTGAATGGATGGTCTTGAGCAAGCACCCGTCACTTTGCCCAGGATACTTCCTAGCCCTGAGATTCTGCTCCTCCACTCCTCACTTTCCTGTTATATACTTCTTCAGGCATCAGTCTAGCCTGCTTGGTTGTCACCAGCCCATCAGTGGCAGCAGAATAGCACACTGTGATCTCATTCATTTCGAGGCCAAAGACTGCTGTTTTCTGAATGCTGGTCGCCTCTGTGTTTCTCTTCTACTGTCTAAGCCAACAAAGAAGATGTCACCATAGAAAAAGAAAATATTATTAGAGCTCGTATTACAGATCCAGGGATCGTCTCAGCTGAGCTGAGACAGAAAATTAATATGTTTATCAAGAAAGATTACACTTGTCGGCAAAGAGTCTTTTTCAGGCTATAACAATAAACAGAGGGAGTCACTGGCTGCCCTCTGGGCTGGTCCCCGGGCAGCGAGCATGTCTGCACAGGGCTGGTGGTGCATGCTCTGTCCGCCTCTGCAGAAAACAGGCTGCTGACTTTATCCAGCTTCCAATCCGGTCTCAGACAGGCCTCTCCTCTCAGCCACAGGCATCTTCCTTCATGTATTTTTATTAAAAGAAGATATTCAAGGATATTTAAGAGTAGAAAGAAAAGATTTCTCAGAAAAGATATAAAAGGCTGAATATGTATGATAGAATTAAACAATGACTAATACTGGCCCCCTCAGCTCCTTGGGAACTCTGTTGGGCCACGGCATTGTTTAGGCTGGCTTACAGACCAAGGATCAGAAGATGGCTCACCCCCACGTGGCCTTCATCCATCAGTCACTGGAAAGAGCACAGACCTAGACCTGGGTTCAAGTCCAATGCTGTGCGGTCTGTAGCAAAATCCTTAACCTAAGACTTAATCCCAAGTTTCAGTGTCACCATCTGTAAAAGGAGGATGTAAACTAACACAGTGGTGCCAGGGTTGGTCTGAGGATAGAGGCAGTAAATGGAGTTCCAAGGCTGACTCCCTCAATGACCAGTGGGCTAAGAGGACACTGTCGTAAAGGACATGTGTGGCACAGATGATGACACGGTGGTGATCCTATCCCTGAAGATTTCATAGGAGATGAAGATGTCTCCGTGGAGGGGTGGTACCACGGCAGGTGCAGTGAGTCAAGAATTTGAAAAAACATGGGGGAAACAGTGTCTGCAAAGAGAGTAGAGTCTCTGGTTACTGATGAGATGTATTGATTCCCTGCGGAGGGCTAATGAGAAATAAGGCCATTAGTAAGCAGCTAAGGACTAAATGTGAGAGCCAGAAGCCTTCTTTGGTATCTTACAAAGATGCAGCTAAGAGTGGAATGAGCAAAAAAATCTCATCACTAAAGTAGCAGAGCTGCATATTTGAGTATGCAGCCAGGCAAGTCTGCTGTGCGAAAATCAGGGACCTCACTGGAAAATACTAGCACCCTGAACCAGTATGGGATCAAAAGGACAGATGACCATGAAGATTTTGATGCCATAAGCACCACTTCCTTAAACTTTCAGAGTTTGCCTCCCCCAACCTTGTAGTCAACATTTACCCCTGTGCCAGAAGATGCTGTAGAGGCCCTCCCCCAGAGATCACAACCCCTCAAGAGCTGCCCCCAACACCTCTCGCAGATGATAGGCTATTAACTAGTGTTAAATTCTGGGATAAGTGGGCTCAGGAGGTGCTGGGCTCAATAAAGAATTAACAAGACAAAGTAGATGGGTAGCCAACAAGGATGCTACTTAACATCTACCAAAAAAAGTCAAGCATGGAGGAGCAGGAGGCTGAGGGCAGTCATCCTAGTAAAAAGTCGTGACATCTTTCTGGGTTCCCAGCCTGAGCCTATTTGCAGATCTAGAACCCACTGAGTCGTGAGATGTGACATCATAGCAAGGATATACTGCGTTCGTTCTCCTCATCCTTCCCCAAAGGGATCTATTTACCCCAGTGACCGTACATTTTAAAAGAAGGGATAATCGGATATTTTAAGGACTGTTGAACACATTGGTGCCTGGAGACCAAAAGCATCATCATGCCTTGCGCCCCCTTAGAGTAGGAGACTATGTGAACCAAGTAATAATGGAGTCCTGACTAAAGTTGAGTCTGTGGATACACTAAGTGTATAATTGGAAATTATATGCTTGCAGTTGTAGTAACCCCCTCATGGGTCCTTATCCTGCTGAGTGAAGTTGCTGTGGTGGAGAAAAGCCAGATGGAAACATCTTAAACTTCCCCAAGCTACCGCCAATCCTGAGCCAAGATAGGATATCAAAACCAATATCATATCCTGGGGAGGGAGTGTGGTAGAGATTATTGCCAACTTTTTTTTTTGGTCTTTTTGTCTTTTTAGGGCTGCACCATGGCATATGGAAGTTCCCAGGCCAGGGGTCTAATCAGAGCTCTAGCCACTGGCCTACACCACAGCCACAGCCACAGCTACATCAGATCTGAGCTGCATCTGTAACCTACACCACAGCTCACAGCAACACCAAATCCTTAATCCACTGAGTGAGGCCAGGGATTGAACTCACAACCTCATGGTTCCTAGTCATATTCATTTCTACCGTGCCATGACAGGCACTCCCCAATTTTTTTTTTTTGACCTTTTATATTGCCAGCTTTAAAGACCAAAAGGCGCAGACATGGTAGCCCCTCTCATATCTCCATTTAATGCACAGTCTGACCCCTAAAGAAACTGGATGGGTCTGAAAAATGACTATAGGTAACTGCAAGGACAAACAGGTCATAGCATCTGACTGCAACTGCTGTGACTGACTTAGTATCTTCCTTAGAACGGATTCACATAGCTATAAGTATGTGGCATGTGGCCATTAATCTAGTGAATGCATTCTTTTCAGTTCCACTAAGAAAAGAGAATTAGAAACAATCTGCATTCTTGTGAAATGAACAGCAATATTTGCTTACATGTTATCTTAGAGCTATGTTAACTCTGTTGTCTATGTCATAATATAACCCAAAGAGATCTAGATGACCAGGTCATCCAAAGAATATCACTTCTTCTGTGGATGACCACACTGATTAGGCAGGAAGAACAACAAATTGTTAGTTCACTTGGAAGTCTGTTCTCCAGATTATGGAAGATAAACCCTATGAAGATTCAAGGACCTACCCCTTCTGGGAAGTTTTTAGGGATCCCATGATCAGGGATGTGCCAGGATAACCTTTCCAAAGTAAAAGATTTTTTTTTTTTTTAACTAGGCAGCCCCTAGCACAAAGGAGGAAGGCCTGATAGGCCTCTCTGGGCTCTAGAGGCAACACAGTCTACTGTTTTCAGTCTATATACTGAGGGACACAGAAAGGCTGCCTGTGTGAGTGAGACAGAGCACGAAAGGGCTCTGCAAGCAGATCCAGGCTGCAATGTAAGCAGTCCTGCCTCTTGTGCCATGTGATCCAGAAGACACTAGTGTTGGTGGTGGGAATCCTTGCTAACATAGTAGTTGAGTAATTAGGCTACCATGTAGCCACCACTTCTTCTATTTTCAGTCCTTCTGTTTATTTCCATTATAAATTTTAATTATGCTTATGCATAGTTCTTTGGTGGTTTTTTTTTTTGTCTTTTTGCCTTATCTAGGGCTGCACCTGCGGCATATGCAGGTTCCCAGGCTAGGGGTCTAACAGGAACTGTAGCTGGTGGCCTTCGCCACAGCCATAGCAACGCGGGATCCGAGCAGCGTCTGCAACCTACACCACGGCAACACCAGATCCTTAACCCACTGAACACGGCCAGGGATCGAACCCGCAACCTCATGGTTCCTAGTCGGATTCATTAACCACTGAGCCACAACGGGAACTCCACGCTTATGCATAGTTCTGTCACCTGCAGAACTACATTTCTTGACTCCCCACTTTGAATATAAGGATATGAGCACCCTTAACTTTTTCCACCTCCCAACTTGTGTCCTCTGTATTTCTACATTGTCAAAGTTGGTAACATTTATAATCCGTTCCTCATCTGTAATTAAGTCTTCCATTTTTCATCTGTAGATTGACCCTAAAAGTTCAAAATCAATAAACTTTGGTAGCATCATTATGGCTATGTAATAATTATTCATTACAACACCAACTGGCTCACAGAGATTGTATTTCATTACTTTTTAGTGTTTGATTCTTTTTTTTTTTTTTTTTGCCTTTTTTGTCATTTTTATGGCCGCACCTGCGGCATGTGGAGGTTCCCAGGCTAGGGGTCTTATCGGAGCTGTAGCCACTGGCCTACGCCGCAGCCACAGCAACGCAGGATCCGAGCCGCGTCTGCGACCTACACCACAGCTCACGGCAACGCCGGATCGTTAACCCACTGAGCAAGGCC
>PVHT021183694.1:1956311-1991012 GCA_004024745.2 Catagonus wagneri | reverse complement strand
TGTTTGATTCTTCCTAGCATTTCTAATTGCCTTTGTGAAGTATTTTCCCCCTCTTTTTTATTTGCCTTGTTAGGGCTGCATTTATCAAAAACCCTTCCTTTTTTTAAAAAGAAAATTTTGTTAGAGTACACATGACTTACAATGCTTCAAGTGTACAGCAGAGTGAATCAGCCATACGTATACATATATATCCATTCTTTTTCAGATTCTTTCCCCATATAGGCTACCACAGAGTACGGCATATATTTCCCCAAGCTATATAGTAGGTCCTTGTTACTGATGAATTTTGTAGAAGATAGTGTGTATATGCCAGTCCCAGATTCCCAATCCATCCCTCCCCTCAGTGTTTCCCCTTTGGTAACCACAGGTTTGGTTTTGAAATCTTTGATTTTGTTTCTATTTTGTGAATAAGTTTTTTTGTATTATTTTTATTAGATTCCACGTATTAGTGATCCCATATGATATATGTCTTTCTCTGACTGACTTCACTTAGTATGATAATCTGTACGTCCATGCATGTTGCTGCAAATGGCATTATTTTGTTCTTTTTATGGCCGAGTAATATTCCATTGTGTATATATACCACATTTTCTTTATCCAATCTTCTCCTGATGGACATTAGGTTGCTTCCTTGTCTTAGCTATTGTAAATAATGCAGTGGGGTGCATGTAACCTTTCAAATTATGGTTTTACCTAGATACATGCCAAGGAGTGGAATTGCTGGATCATATGGTAGTTCAATTTTTAGTTTGTTAAGAAATCTCCACAATGCTCTCCACAGTGGTTGCACCAACCCACATTCCCACCAGCACTGTAGGAGAAAAACTCCTTTTGATACTACCCATTTGTTTTTTGGAAGATATTTCTTCTAGATACTTCTGCCGATCTGCTCTGCTTTTTTTTTTTTTTTTTTAATTGGAGTATAGTTGCTTTACAATGTTGGGTTAGTTTCAGGTGTACAACAAAGTGATTGAGTTTATTCATTCTTTTTCAGATTCTTTTCCCATATAGGTTATTATATAATATTGAGTAGAGTTCCCTGTGTTGTACAGTAGGTCCTTGTTGGTTATCTATTTTATATATAGCAGTGTGTGTATGTTAATCCCAAACTCCAAATTTATCCCTTCCTGCCCCCACCTTTCCCCTTTGGTAACCACAAGTTTGTTTTCAAAATCTGAGTGTGTTTCTGTTTTGTAAATAAGTTCATTTGTATCATTTTAAAAATTAGATTCCACAGATAAGTGATAAATGATATTTGTCATTCTGTGTCTGACTTACATAGTATAATAATCTTTAGGTCCATCCATGTTGCTATAAATGGCATTATTTTGTTCTTTTTATGGCTGAGTAATATTCTCTTGTACATATGTACCACATGTTCTTTATCCATCCTTCTGTCAGTGGACGCTTAGGTTGCTTCCAGGTCTTGGCTATCATAAATAGTGCTGCAGTGATTATTGGGGTGCATGTTCCTTTTCGAATTACGGTCTTCTCTGGATATATGCCCAGGAGTGGGATTGCTGGATCATATGGTAGTTCTACTTTTATTTCTTTAAGGAACATCTATTCCATTCTCCAGAGCAATTAAACCATTTTCTGTTTTTTAACCTGCTGCACAGCTGTTTTACTGGCACTGTGCTGATCTAGCTTGAATCCGTTGTTTTCTGGATACCATATATTTCTTTCTTTTCCTCCCTTCTTCTCTCCCACTTCTTTCTCTGTCTCTCTTCGTATAGTCTCAGATAAGATGGTTTATCAGGGTATAGAATAAGTTGAAAATAAATTTTCTCATAATCTGAAAACATTGCTCATTGTTCTCTGTATTCAGTTATTTCTGTTGAGAGAGCGGTGCTGATTCTAGTCTGGTTCTAAGTTTTTTAAGTACTCAGTTTTTGTTTCTTGGCATTTGGATTGTTTGTTTCATCGTGATACTTTAAAATGCCACAACAAGGTGTCAGATGAGCATCTTTTCGTTCTCCATGCTTGGTACTCAGAGGGACCTTTAAATATGAGGAATCATATCTTCAGTTCTGTGAGATGCTCTTCTGTTGCTTTTGTAATTTTGTTTCCTCTGTTTCTTATTTTGATATTTTTATCAGTCAGATATATGAACAATTGAGGTGATGTTTTCTGCCTCTATATATTTTTGTCTTTTAAATTTTACTTTCTGAAAAATTGTGTTTATATTTTATTTTCCAGCTCAGAACAGATATTTACTCTTGGTTTATTTTTCAGGCAGCCATAGTTTTAAGTGTTTTGCTTTGTTTTTTAATGGCTGCATCCATGGCACATGCAAGTTCCTGGGCCAGGGCTCAAATCAGAGCGACAGCTGCAATCTATGCTGTAGCTGTGGCAATGCTGGGTCATTTAACTGACTGTGCCAGGCCAGGTAACAAACCCACAACTCTATAGCGACCTGAGCTGCTGCAGTCTTAAGTGTTTTCAAATAGCATCCTATTCTCGTTTTGCTTAAGCTATTACAAATTATTGTATTATCAAGTGGATGTGAGAAATCATTCCTGAAACAGGACTTTTTATAGTTCTGTTTTGATTCTCTGAGTTTTCTCCTACTTCTAATATTTTCATATTAGTTTATCTTCATATTTCTCCTTCATATTATAGGATCTTTGGTTTCTCATTCCTATTCAAATATAAAGTAACAGGCAGAGTTTAAGCTTTGTGTATACAACTGAAGCTCATCAAAAGGTAATATTTACAGTGGGAGTGAGGGGACAGTAGACAGTCCATTTGCTTTGAGATTCCTATAGACCAGACCATAGGTGTCAGGCTCCACAATGTTTCCCTTAGCTTTCCCCAAATAGTTTGTTCTTTTTCTGTAGGGCAGACCCCCTCCTTTCTCCCATTTGTAGTACATACCTACTAACTACCTGGCACTTTTGCATGCTGTTGTTGGGGCGAGGGGATGTGTGTTGAAAATTGACTGTCTCATCTATAGAGTCTTGCCTTTTCTCCCTGTATTTAGGACCTGACCTCTCTCTTTTGAGGTCTTGAGCTTCTCCAGGGTACAGACCACTTGCTTCTTGGCTACATTCTCATCTCTCTCCTTCACACTGCTCCATCAATCACTACATTTTCATCTACTTTTAGTCTTTAGTAAATATGTCAAAGCCTCTTGTGCCCTTTCGCATCTTGGTTAAAGAGGATTGATTACTTTTTTTATTATTCCCTTAGTGTTATTTAATACATTTGGGGGAGGGAAGCAATAAATGTGTGTACTCAATCAACCACTTTGAACCAGAAGTTTCTGTCTTAATACTATTAATCTCTAAAGCCGCAATTATGGTTTTACTAAATACCTACAACACATCAGTTAGAAATTAATATTTCTCATTTTTACCTATCCTTTTTTTAACCACTGAGGTATAGTTACTTTACAATGTTGTGTTAGTTTCAGGTGTACAGCAGGGTGATTCTTTTCCATTCTTTTCCTTTATAGGTTATTACAAGATATTGGATATAGTTCCTTTCCTATAATAGTAGGTCTTTATTGTTTATCTATTTTATATATAGCAATGTGTATATGCTAATCCCAGACTCCCAATTTCTCTCCTTCCACCCCTAGTATACCCTTTAATAACCAAAAGTTTACTATGTGAGTCTATTTCTGTTTTGCAAATAAGTTCATTTGTAACTTTGTTTTGATTCCACATTTAAGTGATATCAAATGATATCTGTCTTTCTCTGGGTTACTTAGTATGGTAATCTCTGGGTCCGTCTATGTTACTGCAAATGGCATTATTTAATTCTTTTTTATGGTTGAGTAATATTCCATTGTATATATGTACTACATCTTCTTATCCATTCCTCTGTCAAGGGACACTTAGGTTGCTTCCACGTCTTGGCTATTGTAAATAGTGCTGCAGTGTATATTGAGGTTCATGCATCTTTGCATTTTTTTTCATTGCTTAATGAATTTTATTACAATTATAGGTGTACAAAAATCATCACAACTCATTTTGATAGCATTTGCGTCCCAAACCCTCAGTGAATCCTCCCCCCCCAAGATTGTCACATTTGGAAACCAAAGGTTTTCCAAAGTCTGTGAGTCATTGTCTGTTCTATAAAGAAGTTCATTGCATCTTTTTAGTTTCCACATATAAGCCGTAGCATTGGATGTTACTGTCAAATGTCTGACTGGTTTCACTTCGCATAATAATTTCTAAGTCCATCCATGTTGCTATAAATGTTGTTATTTCGTTCCTTTTAATGGCTGAGAAATATTCCGTTGTGTGTGTGCACCACATCTTCCCTATCCACTCCTCTGTTGATGGGCATTTAGGTTGTTTCCATGACCTGGCTATTGCATAGAGTGCTGCAATGAACACTGGAGTACATGTGTCTTTTCGAGTCATGGTTTCCTCTGGATAGATGCCCAGGAGTGGGCTTGCTGGATCAAATGGTAATTCTATTTTGAGTTTTCTGAGGAATCTCCATACTGTTTTCCACAGTGGTTGCACCAATTTGCATTCCCACCAACAGTGTAATAGGGATCCTTTTTCTCTACACCCTCCCCAGCACTCAATGTTTGTAGACTTTTGATGATGGCTATTCTGGCTGGTGCAAGGTGGTACCTCATAGTGGTTTTGATTTGCATTTCTCTAATGAGGAGCGATGTTGAACATCTTTTCATGTGTTTATTTGCCATCTGCATGTCTTCTTTGGAGAACTGTCTGCCTAGAACCTCTGCCCATTTTTTGATGGGGTTGTTTTTTTTTTGGTATTGAGCTGTAGGAGGTGTTTGTAAATTTTGGAGATGAATCTCTTCTCAGTTGATTCATTTGCAAATATTTTCTCCCATTCTGTGGGTTGTCTTTTCGTTTTGTTTAGGGTTTCCTTTGCTGTGCAGAAACTTTGAAGTTTAATTAAGTCCCATGTGTTTATTTCTCTTTTTATTGTCCTTACTCTGACAGATGGATCTGAGAAGATGTTGCTATCATTTATGTCAGAGAGTGTTTGGCCTATGTTTTCCTCTAAGAGTTTTATAGTATCTGGTCTTATATCTAGATCTTTAATCCATTTTATTTTTGTGCATGGTATTAGGAAGTGTTCTAGTTTCATTTTTTTACATGTAGCTGTCCAGTTTTCCCAGCACCACTTATTGAAGACGCTGTCTTTTCTCCAATGTATATTCTTGCCTCCTTTGTCATAGATATTTGACTGTAGATGCATGGGTTTAATTCTGGGTTTTCTATCCTGTTCCACTGATCTATATTTATGTCTTTCTGCCAGTACCATATGGTTTTGATGACTGTAGCGTTGTAGTAGAGTCTGAAGTCAGGGAGCCTGATTCCTCCAGCTCCATTTTTCTTTTTCAGGATGTCTTTGGCTATTCTGGTTTTTTTTTTTTTGTGCTTCCAAACAAATTTTAAAATATTTTGTTCTAGTTCTTTGAAAAAGGTCCTTGGTAATTTGATAGGGATTGCATCGAATCTATAGATTGCCTTAGGTAGTATAGTCATTTTGATAATATTGACTCTTCCAATCCAAGAGCATGGTATGTCTTTCCATCTGTTCATGTCATCCTTTATTTCTTTCATCAGTGTCTTATAGTTTTCAGAGTACAGGTCTTTTGTCTCTTTAGGTAGGTTTACTCCTAAGCATTTGGTTCTTTTTGATGCGATGGTAAATGGGATTGCTTCCCTCATTTCTCTTTCTGATCTTTCATTGTTAGTATATAGAAATGCAGTTGATTTGTGTGTATTAATTTTGTATACTGCAACTTTGCCAAATTCATTGATGAGCTCTAGCAGTTTTCTGGTAGAGTCTTTAGGATTCTCTAGGTATAGTATTATGTCATCTGCAAATAGTGATAGTTTGACTTCTTCCTTTCCAATTTGGATTCCTTTTATTTCTTTTACTGCTCTGATTGCTGCGACTAGGACTTCCAAAACTATGTTGAATAGTAGTGGCAAGACTGGACATCCTTGTCTTGTTGCTGATCTCAGTGGGAATTCTTTCAGCTTTTCACTATTGAGAATGATGTTAGCTCTGGGTTTGTCATAGATGGCCTTTATTATGTTGAGGTAGGTTCTCCCTATGCCCACTTTTTGAAGGGTTTTTGTCAGAAATGGGTGTTGGATTTTGTCAAAGGCTCTTTTTGCATCTATGGAGAGGCTCATATGGTTTTTATTCTTCAGTTTGTTAATGTGGTGTATCACACTGATTGATTTGCGGATATTGAAGAATCCTTGCAACCCTAGGATAAATTTGACTTGATCATGATGTACAATGCTTTTAATGTATTGTTGAATTCAGTTGGCTAGTGTTGAGGATTTTTTTTTTTTGCCTTTTGTCATTTTAGGGCCACCCCTGCGGCATGTGGAGGTTCCCAGGCTAGGGGTCTAATCGGAGCTGTAGCCACTGGCCTACACAACAGCCACAGCAACGTCCAGGATCCGAGCCGCGTCTACAACCTACACCATAGCTCACGGCAACGCCAGATCGTTAACCCACTGAGCAAGGGCAGGGATCGAACCCGCAACCTCATGGTTTCTAGTCGGATTCGTTAACCACTGCTCCATGATGGGAACTCCGAGGATTTTTTTTTAACAATGAATTTTATTTCAATTATAAGTGTACAAAGATCATCACAAGTCAGTGTGATAGATTTTGTGTCCCAAACCCACAGTGCATCCCCCCACCCCCAGATTGTCTTATTTGAATAACCCAGGTTTTTCAAAATCTGTGAGTCATTGTCTGTTCTTCAAAGAAGTTCATTGTGTCTCTTTAGTTTCCACATGTAAGCAGTAGCTTTGGGTGTTGCTATCTAATTGTCTGACTGGTTTCACTTCGCATGATAATTTCTAGGTCCATCCATGTTGCTGTAAATGTTGCTATTTCGTTCCTTTTAATGGCTGAGTAATATTCCATTGTGTGTATATACCATATCTTCCCTATCCACTCCTCTGTCGATAGGCATTTACGTTGTTTCCATGACCTGGCTTCTTCCCTCTCTAGCTGCTTTAGATGTAAAGTTAGGTGGTTTATGTGAGCTTTTTTTGTTTTCTGAGGTAGGCTTGTTTTGCTATATGCTATATGCTTTCCTCTTAGAACTGCTTTTGCTGCATCCCAGAGGTTTTGGAGCGTTGTAGCTTTGTTGTCATTTGCTTCTAGGTATTTTTTAATTTCCTCTTTGATTTCTTCAGTGATCCATTGGTTGTTTAGTAGCGTGTTGTTTCATCTCCACGTGTTTGTATTTTTTGCCATTTTTTTCTCATTGTTGATTTCCATTCATATAGCATTGTGGTCAGAGAAGATGCTTGATATGATTTCAATTTTCTTAAAGTTACTGAGGCTCGATTTGTAGCCTAGGATGTGATCAATCTTAGAGAATGTTCCTTGCGCACTTGAGAAGAATGTGTATTCTGTTGCTTTTGGATGGAATGTCCTATAAATATCTATTAAGACCATCTGATCTAATGCTTCATTCAGGGCCTGTGTTTCCTTATTGATTTTCTGTCTGGATGACCTGTCCATTGCTGTAAGTGGGGTGTTAAAGTCCCCCACTATGATGGTGTTCTTGTTGATTTCTCCTTTTAAGGTTGTTAGCAGTTGCCTTATATATTGTGGTGATCCTATGTTGGATGCATAGATATTTAAAATGGTTATATCTTCCTCTTGGATTGATCCTTTGATCATTATGTAGTGCCCTTCCTTGTCTCTTAAAATATTCTTCATCTTAAAGTCTATTTTGTCTGATAGGAGTGTTGCTACTCTGGCTTTCTTTTGATTGCCGTTTGCATAGAATATTTTCTTCCATCCTCTCACTTTCAATTTGTATGTGTCCCTAGAAGTGAAGTGGGTCTCTTGAAGACAGCATATATATGGGTCTTGTTTTTGTATCCATTTGGCTAGTCTGTGTCTTTTGGTTGGGGCTTTCAGTCCATTAACATTTAAGGTAATTATTGATATGTATGTTTTTTGTTGCCGTTGTATTGACTGTTTGGTATTTTTGTTGCTCTTTTTTCTTCCCTTATTCTCTTGTTGTCTCCTCTCACAAGATGACTATCTTTAATGTTGTATTTGAGTTGATTTTTCTTATTTGTTTGTGTATCAGTTGTAGATTTTTGGTTTGCAGTTACCCTGAAGTTTTGATATAGAGATAAATGAGATTATTTTAAGTTGTTGGTTTCTTAATTGCACGTGCATCTCCAGTGTCCTTCGTTTCTGCTCTCTTCTCACGATTTCTGATTTTGGTAGCATAACTGTGCATGGATGATTTTGTATCTTTACTGTATATATGCCTTTCCTGGTAAGCCTTGTCATTTGTGGTGTTTTTGTTTCTGGTTGTTGCCTTTTCTGCCTAGAGAAGTTCCTTTAGTATTTGTTGTAAAGCTGGTTTAGAGTTGCAGAAATCTCTTAGCTTTATCTGTGAAGGTTTTGATATCTCCTTCAAATCTGAATGAGAGGCTGCTGGGTAAATTAATCTTGATTGGAAGTTTTTTCCTTTCATCACATTAAGTATATCATGCCACTCCCTTCTGGCCTGCAGAGTTTCAGCTGAGAAATCTGTAGATAACCTTATTGGGGTTCCCTTGTATGTCATTTGTTTCTTTTCCCTGGCTGCTTTCAATACTTTCTCTTTGTCTTTAATTCTGGTCATTTTGATTAATATGTGTCTTGGGGTGTTCCTCCTTGGGTTCATTTTATATGGTAGTCGTTGCGCTTCCTGAATTTGACTGAGTGGTTCCTTTCCCATGTTAGGGAAGTTTTTGGCTATTATCTCTTTGAATATTTTTTCTATCCCCTTCTCTCTCTCTTCTCCCTCTGGCACCCCTATAATACGGATGTTGGTGCGTTTAACATTATCCCAGAGTTCTCTGAGACTCTGCTCATTTCCCTTCAATCTTTTATCTTTCTCTTCTGCATTAGTGATTTCCACTAATCTGTCCTCCACCTTGCTGATTCGTTCTTCTGCCTCCTGAATTCTACTGTTGGCTGCTTCTGATGAATTTTTTATTTCAGTTATTGTATTTTGCACCTCTTCTTGTTTAATTTTTACAGCTTGTATTTCTCTGCTCAGTGTTTCCTGTAAATTATCGATCATTGCCTCTAGTTTATTTCCAATGTTTTGCATCATCTTCAGCATCAACCATCTAAAGTCTCTTTCTGGGAGGCTGATAATCTCCTCATCACTGAGCTGTTTTTCTGGGCTTTTTTCTTTCTCCCTTATCTGAGTTATAGTTTTCTGTCTTTTCATTTTTATAGGTTTTTGGTGTGGTGACCTTTTTGTAGACAATAGAGTTGTAGCCTCTCTTAGTTCTGGTGTTGGCCTCCCCTGTGGCTAAAGTTGGTATGGAGGGGGCTTGCTGTAGGCTTCCCAGTGGGAGGGACTGGTGTCTGCCCACTGGTAGTTTGGACTGATTCCTATCCTTCTGATGAATGGGGCTTTGTCTCTGGATGAGATTAGGAGTTGGCTGTGTGCCTGAGGGGTCTTTAGGCAGCCTGTTTACTGATGAGTGGGGCTATGGTCCCACCTGGATTATCGTTTGGCCTGGAGCTTCTCAGCACTGATGGGAGATACCAGATTTTCCCAGAAATGGCCACCTCCAGAGAAATGCAGGCTGACGAATGTTTCCGAGAGCTTCACCTCCAATGCTCTTCCCCCACAACAAGCCACAGTCACCCCTGTTTTCCCAGGAGACCCTCCAAGAATTGCAGTCAGGTTCCACCCAGATTCCTATAGAGACTTTGATTTGCCCTGGGACCCAGTGCACGTGAAAGTCTGCGTGTGCCTTTCAAGAATGGGGTCTCTGTTTCCCCCAGTCCTGTGGAGCTCCTGCACACAAGCCCCACTGGCCTTCAATGCCAGATGCTCCGGGGGCTCTTTCTCCCTGTGCCAGATCCCCAGGTGTGGGGATTTGACGTGAGGCTCAGAGCTGTCAGTCCTGTAGCTGAGTCTCTGTGATACAGTTACTTTCCAGTCTGTGGGGCTTCCTACCCTGGAGGTATGGGGCTGCTTCTATCACGTAATCGCCCCCCCCCCAACTCTTGATGTGGTCTCCTCTTTGTCTTCTGGAGTAGAATATCTTTTTTGGAAGTTTACACTCCATTTGGTTGAAGGTTGCTCGGTATATGGTTGTAGTTTTGTTGTTTTTTTGGGAGAGAAGTTGAGCTCCAGTCCTTCTATTCTGCCATCTTAATCCAATTGCATGCATCTTTTCAAATTAAAATTTTCTCTGGATATATGCCCAGAAGTGGGATTGCAGGATCATATGGCAGCTCTATATTTAGTTTTTTGAGGCACCTCCATACTATTATTCATAGTGGCTCTGCCAATTTACATTCCTACCAACAGTGTAAGAGGGTTCCCTTTTCTCCACAACCTCTCCAGCATTTCTTATCTGTAGACTTTTTGATGATGACCATTCTGACTGACATGAGATGACATCTCATTGTAGTTTTGATCTGCATTTTTCTGATAATTAGCTTTGTTGAGCATCTTTTCATGTGCCTATTGGTCATCTCACCTATTCTTTTAATTCCCATTCCCATTATCCAGTTCTGACTCTCACTACATCTCACCTAGGTTATTACGGTTAACTGATTAGTCCTTTATTTTGGATCTCTACCGCTTTTCATAAACTATAATTCAAATTGTGTCAATTTCCTGCTCAAAAACCTTAATGCTCCCTATTAACTGTAAAAGAAAACCTAACTTTGCCTAGGTTCAAAAGTTCTCGATAATCTGCTCTCTAAACAATTTTATCAGATTGCTTCTTCCTTCTAGAATGTCCCTATTTCCCATCTCTACAACTCCACGCCTTATTCTGTTTTTTTTTTTTTTTTTTTTTTTCCTTTATTCACACCACAGCTATCTCCTTCTGGAAACCTTCACTGATTTGTTGACTCCCTCCCCATGCCTCTCTACCCTGCCCTCCAACTCTGGGGTCTCCCAGACCCCTTCCTGAGCCTCTCAGAGCATCTGCCACCAAAGGCCTATATGAGCTTCCAAGGGCAGAGACCTGCTTTATTCACTGCATATCTCTAGGACCAAGTAGAATGACTGGCATGTAATAAGAATTCAGGGATTATTTGTTCAAACGAAATAACTGAATTTGGCTTTTCTCTCTTTTTAAGATATTGCCCCCCCCTTTAGTGTTGCCATGAAGCCCTGTGCCCACTCACTGCATTTAGAGCTTGGTATGTGATAGCATTCGAATATTATTTAGTGAATGATTGGATATTGCTACTACCTTGTTTTTTCCCTAGGGCAACTTTAAAACCCTACAACTTATCACCTTAGTATTGCCTTAGGTAAATCTACTCTTGCTGAAGTGCTCATGGAAAAGGGCTAAAATTCAGATTCTCAAGAAGTGGTGAGCATTTGAACTGAGGTTGTTTAGAAACCCAGCCTTTATGATCTCAAGAGACCTCAATGGTCAGCCATTAGCCTGCCTGGAGGACGGTAGTAAGTCTGAGGAATAGACCAAGTCCAAGGGGACAAAAGTGGAAGCATGAATAAGTACTGGAAATTATTTTGATCTTTATATTTCCTCTACAGAGTGTACACACAGTCATTATTCGTTTGGTTAATTAGGTCAATCTGGGTAAAAGTTTGTGTTGTTTAGTAGACCAAATGCACTAGGTAATAAATCAAGTGCTATTTCTTGTCCTGCCTACCCACAAACTCTGAGCTGAGCAAATCCTTTCTCATTGGATGTATTTGGAGGGAAATATAAGGAGAATGCACTAGTATGTCTGTGTTCACGGGCATGTGTGTGGACATACACACACCCTGGAAGTTGGATTAGGTATGTTTTAGAGGGATCTTTCTTCCTATCACTCATCTTTCTTTTTACGAGCCAGAAGTGGCTTACCCAGACTTCTCTCCTAAAACGGCTTGCAGCATTCCTTCAACAACCCAGGGCTTAAATCAAAGTTTGTGGCCACTCACAGTTTTAACCCAGGGTGGCTTTTCAGGTAAAGAGCCAGAAAATTGCGGCTCTGGGGAAAAGTATCTTGTATAGGGTGTCAGGAGGAGATGGAGCCTTTCTAGTTTCTCTGCTTTTCTCCCTTGCTTTTTCTAAGTACGATCCTGTTGTGGGGCCTGGGGGCCTGGAGCCAGGAAAAGGGTTAGCAAATGTTCCCCCTCAGTGTTTCTGAGGGATTCCTGACAGAGCCCATCAGAGCTGCCTTTTATCACCGCTGCACGCTTTAGTGCATCTGTCATGGCTCTCAGACATCGTGTTCCCTGCTGGATTAATCCTGCCTGCATTCAGACTCAGGATGTGGGCCACAGGGAGGGAGGGGACAGAGGGGAGGGAGAGGGAAGAGGAGGGGGAAGAAGGAGGGGGTGGGGAGAGGAGGGAAATAAGGTGAGAGAAGAAAAAGAAACTTTGGAAGTACCAAGTGAAAATCCTAGAAAGAAAAAATAATAATAATTTGCAAATTTAAGGGGAAAATACAGTTTGGACAAATAATAGCTAAAAATCTAAAAAGAGAACAAAGGACCAAAACAAACAAACAAAAAACAACCAAAACACGGGTGAGGAGTTCCCATTGTGGCTCAGTGGTTAACGAACCCGGCTCGTATCCATGAGGACACGGGTTCGATCCCTGGCCTTGCTCAGTGGGTTAAGGATCCGGCATTGCCATGAGCTGTGGTGTAGGTTGCAGACGTGGCTCGGATCCCGCATTGCTGTGGCTGTGGTGTAGGCCGGCAGCTGTAGCTCCCATTTAGCCCCTAGCCTGGGAACTTCCATATGCTGCAGGTGTGGCCCTAAATAGAGAAAAAACAACAATAACAAAAAAAAAATGGGTGAGCCCAAAGTTTCAGAGTGTAAGGGACATATAATATGAGAGCAGAGAGACTGAGACTCCAGGCTAGTTCTGTCCGGGTGGTTATTGCTTTAGAAGGTGATAATGCAGATAGATGGTCCACTGACTTTCTCTCACTTGGAGCACACTAAGTAAGAGCTGATTACACGTGGGCTCCATGCTAGCACTACTTGGAGAGGTTCAGACCTAGACATGAGATCCAGTACACCAGAGCCTCAGTTTTACCCTCTGTAAAACTTGTACCCAAATCAAACTTGTTAGAAAAGCACTTTGGGGAGTTCCCATCATGGCTCAGCAGTTAAAGAACCCAACTAGTATCCATGAGGACTCAGGTTCAACCCCTGGCCTCACTCAGTGGGTTAAGGATCCAGCACTGCTATGAGCTGCGGTGTAGGTCGAAGATGCGGCTCTGATCTGGCATTGCTGTGGCTGTGGTGTAGGCCGGCAGCTACAGCTCCAATTCGACCCCTAGCCCGGGGACCTCCATATGCTGTGGATGCGGCCCTAAAAAAAAAAAGCCAAAGAAAGAAAATCACTTTGGCATTCATTCCCTTAGTGAAAGATAAGGACTGCCGGGTGAACACATGTTAAGTTCCAAGTATGATGGTGCCTGTGCATCTTAGAGCCACAAAGAGCCTCCCCATCCAGACTGGCTGGCATGTCTAGCTCTTCCAGTATTGTCCTGAGAGTCTAGTCTCAATTGAGAAACTAGAGGCACAGACATGAGGTCTCTCACTCTGAGCATCTTGAGGACAGAGACTAAACCTAATTCATTTCTATTCCCTCTCTGCACTTGGAACCAGATAATTAAGTGCTCAGTTAGTTTTGTTCATTGTTTGAGAGAGGTCAGGAAAGGCATCAGAGAAATCCATACGTATGGGCTGTGGCCTCGAAGTCTTAATGTACAGGCTGCACTTGGCATACAGAAGGTGCTCAATAAAGGAAGCTTACCTTAGTAAGTTTGTGGAGATGAAGAGCAAGGTAAAGGGACTGAGTTCACCCAGAGTGGCCAGATCAGTGTCTCCCAGCCTTTTGTGTTATAAGAATTGCTAGAGGAGCTAGTTTTGACCTGCAGAGTCCTGAGGTCTCAACACTCTGAAATTCTGATTCAGTAGCCCTGAGGGCCAGCAATGATATCTGCATTTTAAACAAACACCTGCCAGTTTATTTTCTTACAGGTAGTCTGCAAACCACACTTTGAGAAGCACAGGCTGGGGGATTGGGGAGGTGGGGGCCGTGGGAGTGGCTTGAGTGTGACATGAGACCAGAGTTGGTTGAGAAGTGCTTGGACCCTGTCCAGGAGGGGAGCGCTCCAGGGTTTCTAAGCAGGGGAGTGACAGGGCCAGATCTGTGATGGAAATCAACTGTTCTTACTGCATCTCAGGGCATTTTCTCTTTGCTTCTGCTCCATTAGATATCATTGCTTCAAGGGCCCTGAACAAATAACGTTCCATTAAAGCTGCCAGGTTTTGTAGGATCCAGGGTTCCAGTTACCAGTGGAATGTGAAGTTCACAGGCCGCGTTCAGGCTTGCAAGGAGAGGATTAATTAGGTAAAAAGGCAGTTGCACGCATAAGTGGGTGCCCACACCCCAGTCTGGCCTGGTGTTTTGGTGCACTCATTCAGGCATACAATACTCTTTTCAGTTCTCAGCGCCACCTCTTGAAACAAGTTAAAAAGCGAGTTCCAAGTGAGATGCCCAAGTGCTGTGTTTTACACAGACTAATGATCAACAGCCTTCTGTTTTTATGGTACTGGCAACCACACTGGGCTCACACTGCTAAAGATGCCATAGAAAAGAATCCTGCGTCGCACATCTGACTACATAGCCGAGTACAGAAAATCATGTTTTAGGTCTAAAAACAAAAGTGATTGCTTTCCTGAAATTGCTTCTTAAAAATTGTGCCTATGTTTTTTTTTTACACTTAAAAATGCCATATATTTCATTATGGGGGCATTGAAATTAAAATTAACATTTGTAAAGTGTTCTACCCTTTGGAAAATATTTTTATATCTAATATCTCTGTTGAGTCTTAAAATAATCTTACGAGGTAGGTGGTGTCGTTATCCCCATTTTACAGATCAGAAAACAAACTTTAGGGCTTAATGATTTGTTTAAATCCACACAGCTGGAAATTGTGGCACCAGAAGCCTGTGTCAGGTCTTCTGATCCCCAGATCCAGGGTTTCACAGTGGCTGCAGGAACCCTGACAATCAGTGAGAATGCAGACAAGTCGGTTTTCCCCTTCATACCTCCACTCTGTGCTGTAGTTCGGCTTCACAACTAGTTGCCTCACGTTTTGTCCATATCAAAAATTTTTTTTTTTTTTTTTTTGGTCTTTTTAGGGCCGCACCTGCGACATGTGGAAGTTCCCAGGCTAGGGGTCGAACTGGAGTTTCAGCTGCTGGCCTACACCACAGCCACGGCAACGCCAGATCTGAGCCATGTCTGCAATCTACATCGCAGCTTATGGCAATGCTGGATCCTTAATCCACTGAACAAGGCCAGGGATTGAACCCACGTCTTCATGGATGCTAGTCAGATTCCTTACCGCTGTACCACAAAGGGAAGTCCCTATGTCAAATATCTTTGACAAAGAGAGAGGTGCGAGAGGTCATGGAAAACATGTCTGAGTTGATGGTCAGCTACATTGGAAAAAAGATTGCCTATGAGAATGAAACTATTGCTGTGATGTTCTAATAAAGAGTATCTATTTCCTTAACTGCTTCTACATTTGGTATTTGGAATTCTTCTATAACGAAGAGCTGCCCCTTTTACCATATTCACCCATTCATTCAATTATTTATATATCACTGTAGATTCATGGATATTTATTTTATCCTATGAGCTATAATCTAATGCAGTGGCTGTATTATTGCTGAAATCGTCCCAGCTTTGCCTGCAGGTTGGCTAGTTTGCCCTTTCAACACTACCCATCCTTTTTCAGGTACTTCCTTGCTTCTTTAGCAGCAGGAGAGGCTCCCAGCTCAACTTGTGTTTTTCCCATCCCAGCCCTGGAATCAAACACTCTTCTAAGAATCCCCAATTCCTTAGTTTGGAGAATGGGATGTAAAAATCAAGACTTAGGTGGTGGGTGTGCTCACTGCTACTGGGATGTCGCTCTTTCTGGCCCTCTTAGCAGACAGAGCTAGGAAATGTATGGATGAATACTAGCAGCATACTAGATACATAGACAATATACACTTCTATATTTATTTCTGTATCTTTCTAGATACATAGATAAAGACATAGACATACACATGAGTATTTTAAACCATGTTTATACTAGTACCTCAGACTCATCCAAAAGCATAGATTTCATTCTAGCCTTCTCTCTGTCCTTATATGTAACTTATTTATTTGACAGTGAAAGGCCTGACTTTCATAGACAATGTATTCAGGTATTTGATCAACCCTAATATATATACACAGAGTAGTTCCAGAATCGCTCATCCGTATCTCCATGAGAAATAAATTTACTAACAAGAATACAATATTTGTGCGTAGTTCCTTTTAACAGCTTTATAGCATCCACTCAAAATATCTATTTCCAAAGTAATTTAATTCTTTTATTCCCCCACCTCTACTTTATGAATCTATTATTCACTTGTAATATGGTTAGGTTTCAATTGTCACAGTTTGTATTCTGTTTTGGATTCCTTCCTCATTCAATTCAGTTTATAAAATTTTCTTTATGAGGTATAATTCTCTGAGTTTTAACAACTGCATATTATGCTTTTTTTTTTTTTTTTTGTCTTTTTAGGGCTGCACCTGCAGCATATGGAAGTTCCCAGGCTAGGTTTCGAATCGGAGTCACAGCTGCTGGCTTACACCACAGTCACAGCAACACGGGATCCAAGGCGCATCTGTGACCTACACCAAAGCTCATGGCAACTCTGGATCCTTAACTCACTGAGTGAGGCCAGGAATCAAACCCACATCCTCATGGATACTAGTCAGATTCATTACCACTGAGCCACAGTGGTATAACTTCAGTGTTACGTGTTTTTAAGCTATGTTCATAAAAATGAAAATTCTTTCTGGCTGTATATATTTAGGCATTTGCAGTTATTTTCTAAAATGTTTTCTAACTTTATGAATTGCTCATTCCTGAGGGAGATAAGCATCAGCATCTCTGTTTCATATCTGAAGGGCGCAAGTTGAGAAACCAAGCTGGGTCCATATGCAGCCACTGTTTCAGATTTGGTCAAGTCATTATTTTCCATCACCTAAGCAACCCAGATCTGCACAGTCAGATTGGCTATGCTGTCAATCTATATTAAGACATCAAACAGCTGAAGAGGGGAGAGCATGTGGGGTCAGGGTTGAGAGAGAAAGAAATACTACATATTGGCAGCTGCAGTTCTTCCTCTCTCCTTTTTTATTTTCCTTCATTTCTTCAGCTGAGAGCTACTCACTACCCACTGTATTCCAGAGGCTGTGTAATGGTGAATAAGGCCCAGGACCTGGATTTAAGAGTTTTGTATCAGATGAGGAAAGTTGAAAATACACCACAGTGTAAGTGGCATCCCCTGTGGTTGAGAAATATGACAGCCTGAAATACTCAATTATGAAACAGTCCAATAAGTGCTGTGATAAGGGTAAACATCAAATGACATGGGTCCTGGTTTACAGGCCCCTCTCACAAGCTGGGAAACTGAGGGTGGGCAAGGAGGGCCAGAAGAGCTAACAATTGAGCTAAGTTTTGCAAGACAAGCAAAAGTTTCATGCAGAGGTCAGTAAAGGTACTCCAGGCAAAGGCACCACATACACAATGACCCAAAGCAGTGAATGGTCTAAAATGTTCTAAGGAAGTTCTACGTGGTGAGGGAGGGAATAGGGTCAGGCATGGGGATTAGTCAGATCGTATTGAGGAGACACTTGCTAGGGACTGTATGAAAGGTTCTGTGTGCTTAGCAGTTTGACTTCATCCTAAAAGTGAAGAGATCATTGAACAGTTTCCTGGAGGTGGGATGGCTATGGCATGATCAAATTTGCCATTTCTCAAGATGTCCCCATGTGGAAAATGGACCAGTGATGGAGGCAGACGGGAAGCAGGGAAATTAATCAAAAGGCTTTTGCAATATTCTCCATGAGAACTGATGATGGTCTGGATTCAGGCAGTTGCAGAGGGGACTGAATGCAGGTAATGAATTCTGGGGAGACTTTAGGTGTGATAGTGTAGGAGACTATTGAATGAAAAGAGTGAGGAAAAGGCATCAAAGATGATTCCCAAGTTTTTCAGACAGCCACATGGATCACGGTGTTACTAAGGCAGTTTAAGACTATTTTTTTGTTTGTTTGTTAAAAAAAAAAAGAGAAAGAGTTCCCTCCTGGCTTGGCAGGTTAAGGATCCGGCATCATCACTGCTGTGGCTCTGGTTACTGCTGTGGCACAAATTGGATCCCTGGCCCAGAAACTTCCACATGCCATGGGTGTGGCAAAAAAAAAAAAAAGGGGGGAGAAGCAGATTTTTTTTCCTGCTAAATAAGAAGGGCTTTGCTAATATTACTCATATTTATTGAGGAGGGATCAAATATGACAGAGTTACACTGCTCCATGCTCTTATTCCTAGACTGCCCTATAGAATAAAGGAGAGGATTCCAGTCCCAAGAGAGTAGGAAGTTAACAGTGTCAGGTAGGTTTGAGTTTGGTGTCTTCAGGCAGCTTCATTGGGACGCAGCCAGTGCAGTTGCATAGAGCCTTGTACTCAGAAGGGCCTCTTGTTTGACTTTAATCTCTGTGGCCACCATCTTGGAGTTCTGTCTTTGAATCTGTGTTTTTTAAATGAAGTTCAATTGGACAATGAAGCATACACTGGAGGCTTGGAGAGTCAGCTCACGTGTGGTCCTGCCTCCCAGTGCTCCCCTGGAGTAAGTTCTTAACTGTCTAGCCTTTGAACCCTGGTATCCTAGCCTCCCCCAGCCTTCCCCACCCCATGCCTGCTCCTTCGTGGCCCTCTGTCACTGGTGAGGGCCTGCACGTAGTGTGGGGAAGGTTGGGGTATGGCACTACATCTCAGAGAAGGGCAGGGCAGCGGCTGTCCCCTCCCTAGGCTGGTAGGTTCACAGCGCTTTCAGCAGACAACTGGACATGGGCCTCTAGCCTCCTCCCTAGTGTGTCTTGGTGTGGAGGTTACAACTCCTCGGGGGTCACTGTTCTGCTGTGGGTGTGAAAAAGAGAGATTGATGCCCTGACTCCTGACTGGGACTCTGTATTTTTATTTGGCACTAAAATCTGCAAATGAAATAGCCTACCCCTGGATGTGTTGACCAGTGCACCCAAGTCATCATGCATCCTCCAGAAACCGGGTGCTTTCTTGACCTGTCAGAGGAGGAACAAGGCATTCACAGAGGGGTCAAAGGGTTTGAAGGAGAGGCCAGGTCAGGAATGAATCCTCCTGCCAGAAACTTTTTGGAAAAGACTCAAGCCCTTTTTAGGACCAGCTGGGCATGATCCTGACTTACTGATTGTGGCCAGACTTTCAGGGGCTGGGCCACACATACGCAATAACCTGCAAATCATTTTTTAAAACGTACAACTACTCACATATGAGTGTGCAAGTAAAACTGGCAAAATCTTAATAAAGTTAGTGTTTATATCAAAGGCATTTGATTAAGATATTGTTAAAGATATCTTCAGTTAAGATATTGTACTACAGTTAGGCTAGAAAATTGTGCTGTAGTTAGGGAGAAATCTCTATTATTTCTTACAACTCATATAAATCTATAATTATTTCAAAAGAAAAAGTAAAATGTATAGCTAAAAAGTCATAAGCTATCATTTCAAATATACTGTTAACATCTAAATGCAAAATACTAAATGATCCATCCAATCTTATATTCAAGACAATTAAGTCTTTACTGATTTAGGCAAAAGTCTGGTTTTTGGTTTTATAACTATGATTTTGCCTCAGATGAAGCACCAGTTACTAGTATCCTCTCAGCATTCCAGACTATACAGATACATTAAGATGTCAATGGCTCTACCAGAAATACTTGATTTTATTAATTCTTCATTCATGTATTTACATGTTATGCTCTGACTTTGTGCCAGGAATCATGCTAAGCACTGGGAGTACCAAGATGAGGCAGGAACTGCCTTTGTGCTTAAATGTGTTCCAGTCAAGAGGAAAAGTCCTGTGGACCCACAGTTACAACTACAATGCTCATGATAGATGAGGGTTTTATGGGAGGACAAGTAGGTTTGGGGAGGGGAAGTTCAGGCCAAGTTTCCCAGAGGAAGTGATATTAGAGAAGATCTTAAAGAGTAAGTAGGAGGTCGGTGAGCGTAATAGAGAAGAAAGGGTTTAAGTCAAAGGAGTCATAAATCGGGCAGGCTGAGAAGCTTGAGAAAGTGTGGTAAGTGAGATGCTGGAGCACAAGATACAGGTAGATGGGTCACTGGGGAGCCAGGCTGGAGAGGTGGGCTCAGCTAGAGCAGGGAGCACTTGTCCTCTTATATCAAGGAGCTTGGAGCCACTCAGAAACTTTAAGGAAGGTAAATGACATGTCAGATCCCAGCTCCTACCTTCCCCTCTCCTGGATAAATAAGGACAAGGTTTACAGGTTTTTTTTTTTTTTTTTTTTTTTTTTTTTGAGTGAGGGAATCAGTAGGTTGTGTGAGTCATTTTCTCAGTCCTTCCTTATCCCAAGTGGAGGTTCATAGGTAAGGTGCTTCTCAAATTGGGCCCACCAAGCCTCAGATGAACCCGTTTCCATTTCCAACCAATGGAAGGCAAAAAAGATGAAACGGAATCAACGTTGGAGAGGTAGCATAGTGGGGAGGCTCCTATAGTACTACTACTAGCCCGCCATCTCTGCCTTCGTCTCAACTCCCCTTTACTTCTATTTTTTTATTTTTTTTTTGCTTTTTAGGGCCACACCTGCAGCGTATGGAGGTTCCCAGGCTAGGGGTCTAATCGGAGCTACAGCTTCCGGCCTACGGCAACGCCAGATCTGAGGTGCGTCTGTGACCTACACCACAGCTCACAGCAACGCGGGATCCTTAACCCACTGAGCGAGGCCAGGGATCGAACCCGCAACCTCATGGTTCCTGGTCAGATTCGTTTTCGCTGCGCCACAATGGGAACTCAACTCCCCTTTATTCCTCATGGCCTCCGCCCTGAGGACTCTTCACCAGAACCCAAAAGCGGGGTGGGGCAGAGTTAAGGTGGGGCACAGCTGATTTTCTATTGCTGTGACCAAAAGTCCTATTAAATCCCTGGTAACTCACAAAGGAGAGAGAAAATAACATGTTGGGAAGAAAAGCCAGCACATTATTACCTGTCTCTGAGCTTGCCCAGTGGCAGCTTTGGCATTTGCTTCTGCCCTGCTCAGTTCCCGGAACATTGATTTCCCTCCGTGGAAGCATCTTATGGCTAAATACCCTTCTAGGATATGTGAGAAACTCCTTCCCTCTTAAATGGCTGACTGAACAAATTTAACGGAGGCAGTTACCCACTGAGTCTGGTATCAAAGCTCTGAGGTCTAGTTCTCTTTGAGTTTTTGCTTTCATCTGGAGTCTCTCGCCCCCCTGCCCTCCTCTGCCATCAGCCACACAATATCAAACAGCTGGAGTCTGGGCAGCTCTAGGATCCAAGTTTCTCAGCCTAACACGTGAGAGGGATGGTTGGGGGGGGGATGGAGAAAGGCCGGAGGGAGTTGACGAAGTCAGGGGTTTCATGTGGGACTAACTGGGGCCTGTGCTTGCTTCAGAGAATCTTATATCTTGGAAAAATGGAGTCTCTTAGACCTCAGTGTCAACAGACGGATTCCACTTGTCTGAGACTTAATGAGTGTGCAAAATCCAGCATGCCACCTGGGTCACACAAATGGCCTTGGAGTACCCTGTTTTCCTTTTCTCTAGCTTCACCTCTGACTCAGATTTTTACTAGTACAGCTACCACTTACAGAGTGCCTACCAAGGGTTATATTAAATATATATAAAATAATGGTCAAGGCATTAGAACTGACCAGTTTATAAATGCTAGCCATAAACAACTGGTATAGTTGTACCAGATGAGTAAGAGTCATATACTGAAAGAGGTACTTCATATATATTATTTCAAATTTTCAGATGAAGAGAGTGGAATTCAGAGTATCCAAGCTTATACAGCATAAGACTGGATCCAAACCCAGATTTGTCTTGATCGCACAACCTCCCTTTTTTATGTCATCCTCACCCTGGGTTACCCTTGTCTGTAGACAGCCTCAAGGCGATCTGGAGACAATCCCTTTAAGTCAAAGTACACGTGGCCAGTAGGAACATCTGACTTGGCCACGCTGGCTGAGACAAGTCAGGCCCAGCCAGCTCAGCTTGAATGGGAATAGATGGCATTGTACCAGGCTCACCTGTAATTCTGCCTCAACCATGCAATTTAGGGTCTAATTATACACTGTCTTGCATTGTTTACTAATTGTTGCAGAGGTCAATCTTATACTTTCATTCATCATTCTTCATCCACTCATCAAATATTTTGGAGCAACTGAGCACATTCCTTCTCTGGCAGCTCTTGTGACACCCAGCATGGAGAGGTAGGCCAACTCAGATAACTAGTTAATGGCCCACTAAAGAACAAATGAGGGCTAATTTTCCTAGTAATAAATTAATGAATTAAGTTTTGCCTTTATTTTGAAAATGTTTTGAAATGTTTTTTTAGTAAATAAAAACCTCAAACATTCAGCAGCCAGAATTTGAAGCTAGGAAGCTGGATGCACAAATATTTTATTTCTGTCACATCTAATCAAGATAAAAAGTCTTTATCCAAACATTAGCTTTGGGAGTAGGAATGAATACAAGAGCCAATCTACTAATTGCTCTTAGTGCTGTGGATTTTAATATCTAGCCTTTAATTTAGATATTTAACTCAGACATTAGAACTGTATCCTCTTAAGGCATACAATCCTTGAACTCTTTCATTCATTGCAATTAGTAAGTCACCTTAGCTCTTTGAATGCACTTGGATGTTCTTAAAAAAAAAAAAAAGGTCATTTGGAAGCATAAAAAGTTTCCTTAATGGCTCCAAGCGTCTTCTAAATATGCCTTGCTTACTCCACGATGTAGCCTGTAACTCGTGAAACAGTTTCAGAGAAATAATATGTTGCACTTGAAAAACTCTGGGTTTAGGAATTAGTACCACCACTTAGTTGTTAGGTATCTTAGCAAGTTACTTAATTTTCTATACCTGTAAAATGGAGATAATCAAACCTACAGGAAAGGGTTGCCATGGGAATTCAAGATCACATGTACACACAGAATCCTGCAGAGAGTCTGTGAGAAGGAGGTGCCCAATAAACATTAGCTTATTTCTCAGAGGATTGTTAGAAAGGTTAAATAAGATTGTAAATATAATTGAGCTCACACAGTAAGCAATTATCACTCCACTCTTCCCTCTTGTGCGTTGTCTCCACTGTGCGTTGTATTTGGCAGTTGTTTTCCTTATCTGGTCTGTGCAGTCATCCAAACTGGATAATTCAGTCAGGTCAGCCTTGTGTTTGATGATCTCATTGTTGTGGCGATCTGAGAGATGAAAATATATATTGGAGCCACGAGAGGACAATTTTGCAATACCAGCCGAAAGTCCTTAAAATATTCTGTTGTTCCAAAACTTCTTCTCATAGAAATTCACCTTTAGGAAATAATCAGAATTATAAATAAAGATTTATAACAAGATGTTTAGTCAACTGTGATGCATAATCATAATAAAAATAGAACTAATCTAAATATATGACAATAGGAGAATGGTTGAGTACATAATAGCCTCACTTTGAGGCTGTTTAAATTGAACTTTGGAGAAGACTTAATGACATGGGGAAAATAATCACATTCGAATGTTATATTTAAAAAGTAGGATCACAACTTATGTATACAATGAATACAGTGTTGCGAAATATGAAAGTACCAGATGAATCAGTGAAGAAACTGACTCCTAAGTTGCCAAATGCACAAGGGAAAAAAAGAATAAAATATTGAATGAAGGTATTGATTTATGCTGCCCTTTTAAACATCTTCCAGTTCTGATCAGTTAGATTCATATACTCAGTGAAGACAGAGTATTTATTTAAATTAGAAAGAAAAAAAAAAGGAATGACTAGAAAAAATACTTCCCTCTATTAACAGTGTCAGCCCATAATTTTCCCCTTCTTTGTGCTTTTCTGTATTTTCGAAATTTTCTTCAGTGAGCGTATTTTATAATCAGGAAAACAGATTTATATTAAAAGAGAGGGAGAATTATCAAATTTTATTTCTCTTTGCATCTTAGTAATTTTCTCAGCACGATCCTTTCGAGATATCCTTCACCACCAAGGAGCTGCCCTGTGCATGGGATCCAGAAGGAGTGTCTACACCACACCGAGGGGGGAGCATCCTCTCTTCCCGTCACTCACCAGGATTCCTTCCAATTCACTCTGCACAGTCTTGGTGATATGGTGACTTATATAGAACTACAGTCCCCCCCCCCCGCCCACCCCCAGCATAACAAATGTGCAATCACTTCCATACTAAATGCTTTCTTCTTGATAGGAGCCCAGATAGCCCACAATAAATCAAGCTGCCAGAGGGAAATCACTGTGAACAGAGTGGAGAGCAGCAGAAAGCCCCTTATCACAAGCCCAGACTCTGTTTTGAGGTGGGGGAGTGGGGGGTAGAGTGGAGTAGGGAGGGTAGGCATAGGGAAACTGAAAGAGAGAGGAGCGGAGAATTAGGCAAGGAACTTGCTCCAGGCAAAGGGGGAGAGTTCAGAGATGCAATGTTCTTACAGGAGTAATAATAATAAACACAATTATGTTAATACAAAGAGCCATAAAAACAACAAACACGTGTGAGGTGCCAACACTGTTCTTGGTGCTGCTGCAGAATTAAGCCCTCTCAGTAAGGCTGTGATCTGCATTCTGTCTGAACTTCATGGGAAAGATGAGCAGCCACATGAACAGCCTGGGATGGAGGGAAGTACAAGGCCATCAGGCTTTCTCTTGCCTAAGTAATGTTGGTAAGGACTTCAGGCTTCTTTGTTTTCTCTTGTGCTCTGACTCAGAGTTCAGGGGACACGCAAAGACCAGAATGGAGAGGATTAAGAGTCCTAGGAGAAAGTTCTTGCAGGAAGACAAAGGGAAGGGGTAAGAGACATCTTGAGGTGTTGATCAATGAATAGCATATGAAGGAATGTGGAAGAATCAGTATGAGAATTTCATGTATCGTGTCCTCATTGGAAACCCATATTGCCAGTGGGAGTGGTACTTAGAGTCATCTCTGAAAAACAGACATCTCTGCTTGGGGCTCTGGGGAGAGGGAGTGTTTTCACTGCAGTGGAAGGCTGGCTGGCCCATTCCCTTGGCGAATTAAGATTTCTGTATGCACAGTGGACCCAAGGCCTTGTAGTCCTGAGTTACGCCTTAGAGGAGAACAATAAGAGGTGGAAGCCTACATCGTCATTGAGTGGAGAAATAAATCGGTCTTGGAGAATGATAGGAGGAGAATGTTAGGAATTGAGCAAAGTGGGGAGGGAGGGAACTGGAGAAGAAAGGGGAGGAAAGAATACAGGTGCATAGTTCAAAGAGGGAGTTCATACTCTTTTTCACTTTGTGGAAAATAGATCGTCCCCTTTATCCATTTTCTCCCAGGGACAGACCCAAGAATCCAGGCAAGTAGAGCTGACAGTACCAGATAAATGAATAAAGAAACTTGACTCCGGAGTTCCCATCACAGCTAAGTGGTTGATGAACCTAACATCCGTGGGGACACGGGTTTGATCCCTGGCCTCGCTCAGAGGGTTAAGGATCTGACGTAGGGGCCTTGAAGTAAGCTGTGGTGTAGGTTGCAGATGTGGCTCGGATCCTGTGTTGCTGTGACCGTGGTGTAGGCCAGCGGCTACAGCTCCACTTGGACGTTGGATGATTGGACCCCTAGCCTGGGAACCCCCATATGCTGCGAGTGCGGCCCTAAAGAAGACAAAAAAGAGAAAAGAAACTTGACTCATGCCTAAGTTTCCAAATGCATGGGAAAAAATAGTACAACATGTTGATTAAAAGATGTGTATGTTGCCCTTTTAAACATCTTTTATTCAGGTTCAGTTATAATATACTCACTGTTAAAATACGAATTTTTAATAACAAGAAACTAAAGAAAACAAAGTTGAAGCCCAGTAAGATCAGGTGACTTTCTCACAGTGACACAGTGGCTTCCTGCCTCCCCCTGCAGCTCTCCTCACAGAGAGGGCAGTGCTCTGACCAACTTTCAGAGCAGCTGCCTTCTCGCTCTGGCATATACTTGAGGTTCACTTGAACAAACACCTGCCTTAACCCTTCTGGGTCTGGGTTTCCTCAGGTGCAATATAAAGCTATGGACTGAATGACCCTTCACAGTCAGTTTCATTCCTACAGATTAAGAGGGGGACCCAAATTGCCACCAACTCAGCACGTTTGACTTCATAATACCCTGGAAAAGTGGTTTTTAAAATGTGGCCCTGGACCCACAGCATCAGCATCAGCATCACCTGGGAACTTATGAGAAATGCAAGTTCGCAGGCCTACCCCAGACCCCACCGAACCTGGGGGTTCTGATGCAGCTCAAGTTTGAGAACCACGGCTTTGAATGTTTTCTGCCCCACGCTAAAGGGAGGAAACTAACTTTTCTCTGTGGCTGCTCCCCGTCCCTCCCTCGCCCTCCCCCCTCTCATCCTTTCCCTCACGAGTCCATGCCGGGATGATGAATGGAGGTCAGGGCAGGCCGCTGTCAACAGAGGACGAAGCAAACCCTCCCTCTTCAGCCCGCTTGCTGGGTCGGGGGCCGGTGGCAGTGGCGCTTCCCCTAGACCGGTTTCCTAGTAATTTTCTCGACAGCCGCTGCCGCGTTGTGGGGCGGGAGTGGTGGTGGTAGCGGCGCGTTTAGTAAATTTACTTTTAATGATTTTAGTTTGTTTGCAGAATGGAGAAAAGAAGAGGGGGTGTCAGAAAAAGACTTGGAGAAATAGACTGAATGAGAGGAGGGAAGGCTAGCGTAGGAGAATAAGGATCTGAGGCGAAGCTAAAGAGAAAGTGAGGGTTCGGGGGAGCTAAAGAGAAAGTGGGAGAAAGGGAGAAGATTTTGCTTTTAGTATGGGAAAGAAAGCGAAGTTGGAGGTGAGCGTCGTACTAAGGCGCAACAGAAAGAAAATGAGTGTTAGGAGAAAAACTGAGTTTAGGGGGGGACTCCCCTCCGAGCTTCCTTTCCAAGACTTTTCTTTGCTCCACTTTGCTCCTCCCCCTCGTCCCCGCCTCCTCTGCCCCCCCCCCCACTTCCCCCGTGCGGTAATGGGAGGCTCCTAGGCAGGAGAAGCAAAAGAAGGAATTGTTTGCGAGTTCAGTCATCCAAAAAAGCTTCTTCCATATGGAGGGACCGGGTGCGCAGGGTGCTGCGTCCCCTGCCTTGTCCTCCTGCTGCCGCCGCCGCGGCCCCCGCTTCCTGCCGCGGGGACCCTGAGCCCTGGCCTGCCGGTGTCGGCTGCCACGCGCGCACACCCACACTCACACTTATTCACGCACACTCACACTTACACACACACACACACGCCCGCTGCAGCTACACGCGTCCGCAAGCGTCCTCCCTCCCGACCACCGGCAACTTCTGGCTCTGGGGCTCCTTTGTTGCTCTCGCTGAGGCCACTCTCCCGTTTTGTGTGTCCCTGGGTGTCACTGTGCGGGTTGTGTGTCCGGTGCGGCGCGGGGCTCAGTGGCGCTCTCCCGCGCCCACCGCGCTGGCCCCGGGGCCTGGCTCGTCCTTCCCAGGAGCCGGCTGCACTAGAGGTGAGTCACGTCGCTGAAATTTGTTTTCTTTTCATAAAAAGTTGTGTTTATTGGTTGGTTTGGGGAGGAGAGGGGGCGGGAGGCGGCCACAGGCCGGGCGATGCCGAGGAAGTGCCGACGGGTGGCTGAAGGGGACGCGTCGGCTTCGGGAGCGGGTGTGAGCGCTGAGCCCGCCGGCTGGGTGAGGCTGGCGGCGAGATGCCGGGCTACCGCCACCGGGCCCGGGGGCGCCGCATCCCATTCCCTGCGGGTGCGGTCTGACCGGTCGTTCCCGGAAGCTTCCTGGGTGGAAGAAGGGCCGGGACAGCCTCCCGAACTTCCCCAAAGGTTGACACTGGTCTCCGGCTCTGAGCGCAGGGCCTTGGGGAGAAGCCCACATTGGAGGTCGGCAAATACACAGAACCACTGCACACCCGTGGAGCCTCCAAAGATGTGAGGGGTTATTGCCTTGGCGTTCAAAACAAACAACACGCTAATATGGACTTAACGGGCTGGGGATGAAACTGCACCAGAAGATCATTCTCCCCGCCAGGGGTGGAAGGGGCAAGGCTGAAGTGGGGATGTCCAGAGGTGTCTGTGGGTTTCCGGCAGCTGTGAGAGGAAGTGTGTGTGTGTGTGTGTGTGTGTGTGTGTGTGTGTGTGTGTTCGCTTGTGTTCGTGCTCGCGTGCCAGCGTCTCCTGGGTTTGTGCTCTTGGGGGGTTTTGTTTGTGTAACTGTGAACTGGGGAATGATCCTTTGGAACAAGTGGGGAGGGGCAAGGAACCCAGGAAGAGTTTTCTGCTGGATTCTTGAAGATCCTGCTTGACTTTCAGGGTGTCTGGTGTTAGTTTGCTCTTCCAGATGGTAAGAGAATTTTGAGGAGTGGGGAGCAGGCTGACCTGGAGGAGCTGAAGGAGCCCTGGGGATCTGTTTGCTTAGTTTTGTTTTGAGGATGGGGTTGCAGTGGCAGGATTACTTGAAAGGTCCTTGTGTGCCTCCAGAGATGTGGCATTAGAGCTAAGAATACCCAAACCACACACCAGGGAGCCTAAACAGGCACTTTCTGGGTGTGGTGGGGTGTACTGCCACTCCCCCATCTCTTCTCAGCAAGTTCAGATGGGTTCGCATAAGTTTTTGACCCAGAGTTACCTCTTTGAGCAGACTGAGTGAAAAGTGTGTTTTGGTTTCAGGTGCTTGTGCCACCCTCACGTGTCCTGTACCCAGCTCACATTTGTCACCTAGACCTTTGTTGCCTAGAGCTTTGCAAACTTTGGCCATTGAATGAATGAAATTTTCAAAATTCTTGAACACAGACATTTCTAACTTATTCCACAGTTGGGCCCTAAGCAGCCAGCACAGCCCTGTGATGATTTTTTATCCCTTTGGTTACAGCCAGTAACTCGGTCTCCATTTTCACAAGGGCAGCATGACAGTATGAAAACAGCCTCTTTGAACGGAGGTGGGGGGCTGAGGGACCTGTTTTCAGTTTACAGTGAATCTGAGGCAAGAGCTTGGCCATTTTGAAGTGTGTAACAGGTTTCCTAGGAACGCTTCTGAGGTCTTATAATTGGTACTTTTTAATGGTTTCATAATTGAAACCCAGAAGTTTCCCGTGGTAATCTTGAAGCACCTTGGGGTCAGTGGGACAGAGGCGGGGTGGAAACAGCAGTGGAGTTATGATTTTTCCTGCGGGATGAATTTTGGGAGCGAGTATATGAAAGATGAAAGAATAAAGAGTCGTTTAAAGAGTTGTTGCTTTGCTGACATTGCCCGCCTCCGCTGATTAGCATTGTTTGGCCTTTCAGGAGGCCGGAGGCTGTCTACACCTATGAAATCTCAGGACTGAGATGTCTGGCACTCTCCTTTTCATCCTCTGTCAAGAGATCTCACAAGAGTAACACTGCAAGAGACGTTTTCTCAGGAGAAATTACCCAAGCCACAGCTTTGGCTTGACTGGGGAGAGAAGGTTGATAGAGGCCAGGAGCGTTGGTTCCTTGACCAGGGCTGGGAAGGGGGAGGAGGAGGGGGCGGGGCTAGAGAACCCTGCTTTGCCTTGAATGTTTGGCCAGCTTGTGATAAGTGTGTGGTTTATGTTCTTTTCTATCCTCCAGCTGGGCCCAGCGACTTTCCTTTCTTTGAAATGCTCTTTCAAATGTTTGGGCTCCTAGGTCTCTTCAGCAGCTTATCTATGGTTTCCGTACCCTAAGAAGGAGTTGGGGGATTTTACTCATGAAATAATTCAGTTGACTTCCCCGGGGGTGCCCAGGCTGTAAGCAAGGATGGTGAGAAGTGAACCCTGTGGTCACAATATTCCACAAGACCCTAGGGGTCTGGGTTCAGTTTCCGACAAAGCCACTGTGGGTAGTGAATAAAGGTTTTTCTCTCTGTATTCCCCCCCTCCCCCTTTTTTAGAGCTGCACCCATGGCAGTGGGTTCTAGGCTAGGGGTTGAATCAAAGCTGCAGCTGCTAGCCTACACCACAGCCACAGCAACACTGAATCCTTAACCTACTGAGCGGGGCCAGGGATCAAACTTGTGTCCACATCCTCATGGATACAATCAGTTTCCTTACTGCTGAGCCACAGCGGGAACTCCTCTCTCTGTATCTTTTAAACAAGTGGAAAGAATGAAGAAGACCCAAGTGCCCCAGATAATTGCTTCCAGTACTTTCTGGCCTCTGAATATTCAAGAGAGTATTAATCTGGCATCAGAGGATATTATACTTTGGCAGCTTGCTTTCTTTCCTCTAAACTCCAAGTTTCCTTGTTATCTGGGAAAATAAGGAGGGAGGAGGGAATGGAAATTGGGGACAGAGAGGAAAGAAAGTGATTTGTTACCTTTTTTAAAAAATCAGTTTACTTTAACATATGGAACTTCTTGTCATCTCCATACTTCAATTCAGCAAACATTCTTAGTACATGAGACCCCATCCTAGGAGCTTTTTTTGTCCCAGGAGACTAAGTTCTTAGTCAAAGGGTAGTTTACTCCAAACTACTCCCCTCCCAATTTTTATTCATTGTACAGGCATCTATTCATAATAAAGAAAACATGTTATAAAAATTTCCACATTCCCATGCCTTAGCACCACTTGATTTGTTCATCCACATGCTTTTCACATAGTCATGATAGAAGTATAGACTCTTGTAATCAAACAGCTCAGAAGCATCTCTACACTCTTGATCAAAGACTCAGAGGACAGGTGTGTCCAGCCACTTTGCTCTTGCTGGGAACAACCTAGGTCCCGAGAGTGCGCCCATATGGAGGCTTCTCATGTAGTATTTTCATCATTCATGAGGCCAAATCAAATATTTGGTGCCGGGGGGTGGGATGGAAGAGGGTGTCTGTTTTTAATCTAGAAGTCCATGTTTACAGAAAGCCTTCCTAAATAGGACTGTTGCTCCTTGGAAGCCTCAGGGTGGGAAATGGGTAGGGAAGGGGAGGTGGTGTCAGGAAATAGGGCTTAAAGGATCCATCTCAAGTGGTACTGCCCTGAGGATTAGGAAACTTGGGTTGGAGCCCTGGCTCTGCCTGTAGACTCCATTCACACGGACTCAATCCACGGAACTAATCGATTCCTGCATCTCCACTGAGTTAGCTCCTTCCCCAAGCCCGCCCAATCTTTCCTGCCCTTCCTTTTGTTACTCCAGCATCCCACCCCCTACTCCATCTGGGGCTCCCACGGTGCTTCCTCATGCCCTGGACAGTTGTGCCGACATGGCTGGACTCCCCGCTGTCCGCCTATCGCCATCTCACCCACCCATCCTCCATCAGTCCCGAAAACAAGCCATCACCCAGTCTGAGTTTACAGTCTAAAAGCCCTAGCCCTCACATGTGACTCGGGCTCACCTTGTGATAATATTACCTCAAAAGGAGCCTTCTGCCTCAGCGTATCCATCTATTCTGACCCTTGATCTGGAGGGGGAGCTCATTTCTTGCTGTCTTACCACCCCCAACCCCTTCCCCGTTTGCCCACCTTACTTTGTATGAGGCCTGCCTATCATGTGTTCTTAACAGATATTTAGTAAATACTGATGAAAATGGACTGCTGGATGCAAAGGTAATGGTTTTGTAAGATCAACAGGCTGTTTTCAGTGTAATCATTGTCTTTAATCCATTGTTCATTTCATTGCTAGGTAACGGGATTTAAGGAGGCCTATGATTTAGAAAAACAGCCTTTTCTCTGTTTTCTTATTTATGAAATGGATTAATAGGGAATTACTATGCTTTATAGCCATGTACCTTATAAAAAGCAAATACTCTAGAAGTGTTTGTTTTGTTTGAGACACTTTCTTTTTCCTCAGGCCCAGAAACAAGCTTCCTGGAACCCATGACCCATGAAGTCTTGTCAACATTCGCACCATCCGAGGCTATCAGCAATGAACTAGAAGAAGCAGGTGAGACTTTCTGCCTGCGGTCTAATATCTCTGGCCTGTTGGGTCAGTCGTGTTCTCATGTTTTGTGTTGCCCCTAGAAGATAAAGTCTTTCTCTTCTTTCAGTATTGGAAGGGTCCAGCTTTGAGTGGAACCTGGACTAAACAGGTTGGTTCTATTTTAACTCAGATGCTCTTTTAGTCAAAACTTAGGGTAGCCTCTTTCCCCTGGGGTGGCCTCGTGAACCCCCATTCCCCGAGGCAAATTTCCCCATTTGACATGTTGGATACACGCCATTTACTATGGATTTGGAATCTTAAGACTGCTGTGGAACAGTCCCGCTTAGGTTTGGGTGAGGAACACCCTGTGTTTGTGTGTCTATCAATGGTATTAGAGCAGATGCCTTCCAAACTGATGTACCGGGCAGTGTTTATCTCACAAAACCCAGAAGGGATTCTGCATCATTCCATCTTCTGAAATAAAGTTAAGAAATAGCTTCTCATTTCCTAATGGTGAATTTGGCCATCTCTTCCAAGAAGGCCTCTGATGTTCGGGATAGGATTGTTGGGCAGTAAGAAGAAATCGTAGGAGAAAGATCCGAGCCAGTGACACACAGTCAGCCTAACTTAGTTGCCAGAGAAAACTTTGAGGAAAGACTCGCGTAGTTCTGCTGATTATTAACAGAAAAGTCATCCAAAAGGAGCTGAGCAGCAGAAAATATGGCAAAGAAATGTTTATTCATCTCCAGAATGAGTTTTGACAGCCCTGAACAAGATAAGGGTGATGACATGTGTGTAGGTTGAAGCCTTCGTCCTTTCAACAAGCTTTTACTTTTTTTTTTTTTTTGTCTTTTTGCCTTATTTGGGATGCACCCGCAGCATATGGAGGTTCCCAGGCTAGGGGGTCTAACAGGAGCTGTAGCTGCTGGCCTTCACCACAGCCACAGAAATGCGGGATCCGAGCCGCATCTGCAACCTACACCACAGCTCACCGCAACACCAGATCCTTAACCCACTGAGAGAGGCCAGGGATCGAACCTGCAACCTCATGGTTCCTAGGCGGATTCGTTAACCACTGAGCCACAACGGGAACTCCGTCAACAAGCTTTTATTGAGAGCTCACTGTGTGCTTGGGATCAATATCAGAGTCCATGCCTGCCTTCTAGAATCCCATGACTGAGAGAAGGGACATACAGGGTCCAGCAGTGCAAACTCCTGTGTAAAGTGCTTGAACTGGGTCATGAAGGAAGGCTCCTAGAGGGCGGGGCCCAGTATCTCAGGCTAAGTCCTAGAGTCAGAGGTGGGGCTGGCAGGACCAAAACGTTCTGTTACCTCTGACTGCATGTGTTGATCATTTTCTTCCTGAAAACTTGCTTTTCCTCAGAAGATAATAGGCTGAAGGTTTTTTTTTCTTTTTTTTTTTTGGTCTCCACCTGCGGCTTGCAGAAGTTCCCCCAGGCCAGGGATCCAACCCGTGCGTTCTACAGCAGTGACAATGCCAGATCCTTAACCCACTGAGCCACCAGGGAACTTCTAGGCTAAAGTATTCTTAAGACAGGAGATTTCAAGTTCAGAGTATTTTTTTGTTTTTGGGGGGCTGCACCTACGGCATATGGGCGTTCCCAGGCTAGGGGTTTAATCAGAGCTGCAGCTGCCAGCGTCCGCTGCAACCACAGCAATGCAGGATCCAAGCTGCATCTTCGACCTATACCACAGCTCATGGCAACGCCGGAATCTTAGCCCACTGAGCGAGGCCAAGGATTGAACCCATGTCCTTATGGATACCAGTTGGGTTCATTGCCACCGAGCCACAATGGGAACTCCCAAATTCAGAGTATTTTTTAAAAATTGTATTAAAGTTAAAAACTGGAATCTTGGAGTTCCCACTGTGGTGCAACAGGGTGGGTGGTGTCTCTGCAGGGCCAGGACACAGGTTCCATTCCTGGCATTGCTGTGACTGTAGCATAGGTCACAACTGTGGCTCAGATCTGATCCCTGGCCAGGGACCCCAGATGACATGGGGCAGCCAAATTTTTTTTTTTTCAATTTTTTAAAAATAAAAACTGGAATCTCTGCATTGAGTTCAGAATCTTGGAACTGTGAGTCTTGGACCAGTTTCTAAAAGCAGTTACTGAGTAGCTTTCAGAGGGGAAAGGAGAAATGCGTGATCTTCTTTTCTTTCTCATCCATGTCAGATTTTAGGCGAGAAGGCTAGAAACACGCCTGAATTCAGCTTTTTACTTTTCATTTCCATTTGCCCTTTGTTCTGCTGTCTGGGGTAAGTTTGCCAGGCTACGAAATCATTCCCAGGGTAGCAAGAGAGGAGACATTTATTTGGGGGACAAATAAAAGTCGGTGGGCTCTCCAGTTGCCCAGGAACCTCCTTGGCTCCTCGAGGTGGCTGTCACACAAGGCAGGAACTGCAGGTAGGAGGAAGAGGGTGTGTGTAATCAGCTGGCCTTAAGGTCCCCCACTCCCACCGCCACCCCCACCCCCAGGCGGGACTGGAATGAGACTCCTGAAGAGAGCACTAGCCATCCCGCCAACTCCTGGCCCTCACAATGTTTTTCTGGACTAGACCCAGCCAAGTGCCTTTACTAGTCTGAACTTACCTAACATTACAGTCGCAGCAGGTTTATGAGGTATGGGTCACAGTTAATTGGAGAGGAAAATTGGGGGGTTCTGGGTTTATTACTTTTCTGTGAAAGCAGTGGCTGCTCTTAATTATTTCACAAATCATCTTCCCCCACTTGACTCCCCCCCCCCCCCC
>PVHT021183694.1:1885980-1956211 GCA_004024745.2 Catagonus wagneri | reverse complement strand
TGGATGTCTTGTAGCGAACAAGTTACATAAAAATCTGCTGTGTTCGAGCCAAGAGTTAGAGCATAATGGCCTTTCCAACGTATGGACCTTCCAAGCAGTCACCTGTAACCCTCCCTGGACAGTGTTGGTGGTCTCGCCAGGGTGAAGGCCGAGTCAGCTCCAGGTGAAAGCCCCACAGTCAGGTGCCTCTCGTTCTGTAGCCTTCTGTTGCAGGGATGGAGGTTGGAGAGTCAGGCCCTGCTTTCGCCTGCCTGGATGGTGGCAGCTTGCCAGCAAGTTTCACTGGGTGGTCTTGGACAATGGGAGAGAGGAGGGGTGGGGAGCTCAGCTCTCCTGCCCAAAGGGGGACCGGGAGGTTGGCGACCAATCCCCCGTCACTGAAACACCACAAAGGTCCCGAGAGTGGGTGAAAAGAACGGCACAGGTTGCTGAAGGCCGTGTTGTGATGGAGTTCATTTTTGTTCCCCTGATTTTACAAATGAAGCCTTTCATCATGCATGTGGCAAGTCCCCCCAAAGTGGGTGAGCACACATGAGCAGCAGGGGCCCTTCATCACGGAAGGGGAGAGTTGCTGTTCCCGCTCCCGGAGTCAGCTGTGGACACGGAGGGCGGGCAGAGAAGAGACCGGCAAATGACAGTGCCCAAGAGGCAGCCCCTCCTGCCTCCACCCTCCTTCCGGTGACGCGGAGAGTGAGAGCTGCCATTTAGTGAGACCTACTGTGTGCCAGGCCCTGTGCTAAGCGTTATGAGCACTGTCCCTGTAGACCGTCCCCCTGCCCCCGCCCCGATCCCCCCGAAGGTCCATGAAGATGGGCAGCTTGCTCCTACTCTGCAGATAAGGAAGCTGAAGCCTAAGTAATTGTAGGGACTCGTTCTGGTCTCACAGCTGATAGGTGGCAGAGCCAAGATTTCGTGGCAGGGCTTCTGACTCCAGAAGTGAGGCGTTGAGAAAAAAAAAGAAAGTATCCAGACAATCCCCCCCCAAAGCGGTGCCCCCCTTAGCTTGGGAGAACTGTTTCTTTTGCAACAAAGTGCAAGGGGCGAGTGGCAGCTTTTATGAGACCTGCCTTAAGAGAATGGAAAACTCGGGCCACAACCGGGAGGTTTTGACTGGCTGCACGGCGGCAGCACGAGGGAAGCGGGTTCTAAGGCACAGCTAATTGGGTCTCCCCGTGGAACATGTGTCCTGGCTTTTTCTCCCCCCCGGGACATCATGTGACTTGGCCGTCTGAATCTCTGCTCCCGCCTCAATGCTAGCTGAATCCCTTTGCTCCTCAGGCCGCTGCAAGTCTGATCAAGCAGGTCCTCTGGGCCTTCGGTGGGGTGAGGGGGAGAAGATGTTTTGCCCAGCAGATATTTTCCTGGTCAGGAGAAGTGGCAGCTTGTGCAGAAAAATACCCTGGGGAAGGAAGTAGCAACTTTGACAGACAGGTAACTGACAGGAGACGGTACCTTCCAGGCAAATACTCACAGGGCAGCCAGCAGAAAGAATTCTGCAGGCCGTCACCTGCACAGGGAAACCGACCTCTCCCTGCTGGCTTCGGAGAGGGGAGAGATTTGGCTGCGATGAGCACGTAGTTGCCCTCAGTTCCTTGTTTTTCTTTAACAAACTTGGAAAGCCTGAAGCCAGGATGTTCTGGCTTCGGAAGGGGTGGGGCATGCACAGGACACCTGGGTTTAAGTTGTCATTATGTGGAGTTCCTGCAATGGCTCAGCGGTAATGAACCCAACTAGTATCCATGAGTACGCGGTTTGATCCCCAGCCTCGCTCGGTGGATCAGGGATCTGGCGTTGCCGTGAGCTGTGGTGTAGGTCGCAGATGCTGCTCAGATCCCGAGTGGCTGTGACTGTGGCCGGCGGCTATAGCTCCATTTAGACCCCTAGCCTGGGAACTTTGCTATGCTGAGGGTGTGGCCCTAAAAAGCAAAAAAAAAAAGCTATTATGCGACCACCCATTTGGGTAACCGAGGGGAAATCATGAACACTCTGAGCCTTTATCTCCCCATCCTCGCAAGCTGCATTCTCAGGGCGCAGTGAGGATGCAGAAGAATGGCACAAGGGAAGACTTTTGAGATGGAACGTTCCTGCTCAGCAGCCTCTGGTGTTTGTGCTCCTCCAGGATGTGTTAGGAGCTGAGACACTGAAGGGAACCGGCCAGAGGTCAGAGTCTGGGCACACAGGCTGCACCTGTTTCTGTGGCTGTGTGTGTTTTCTGGGAGCAGGGGCCTGAACTGAGGGCAGCTAGGTCCTATTCCAGAAAGCCTTCTGGATCTCTCCAGTCAAGCTGCTTTTCCCTCTCTTGTGGGAAAAGCTAGTGAAGTTTTCAGGGTCTGGCGGGAGTTGAGAGAGGAGAAGACTGCATGCCAAGAGGATCCTGGTTAACACTCTTCCCGAGAGGGGAAGGAGCAGAGGAACCTAAGGAGTGTCGTGGGGACCCTGTCTGAGAGAAGAGAAGTTTAGAGTGAATCTTAGTATAAAATGGGTGAAGGGCTAGAGAAAGACGGTTGTTGCAGGAGGGAGTGGTGTTTCTGGGGCCGCCCCCAGGTTGGAGGTTATGTGGCATCCTGGTAAAGAGTGGGCTTTGGAACCAGGAAACCTGAGTCTGAACGTGGCTTTGCCAGTTGCTAGGTGTATGACCCTGGGGTAGTCATCTAAATGCCAAGACCCTAGTTTCTTGAAGTTGTTGGGAAAAGGAAGCAAAATGTGGCATATAAAGCCCACGAAATGTATTGTGAACGTCAATAGAAGGTGGCTGTCATTAGGAAAGGAAAGAACAACAGACTGAAAGGAGAGCTGGCGATGGATTGAGCAGCTAGGAAGGTAGGTAGGTGGAAGGCTGTATTGATAGAAACCCCGCTGGCTCAAGGCTCTATAGAGACGAGGCGGTGAGAGGAGCCTACAGTGAGGAAAGTGCTGCCCACAGTGCACCTGGGGTACCAGCCCTCAGGCCTGGTCACTGGGAAGACAGCTCCACCTAAGCCTTCTCCTCTGCTTCTTCCCTGATTCAGCACATTCCATTCTAGCACATTGCCGTTAGGCTCCCAACATAGGAGTCACCCTTGACTCTGCTTTTTCTCTCATACTCCACTTAAAGTTGGCAAATGATACTGGCTTTACTTTTGAGATGTATCTAGAATTCCCCCTCTTCCATCAGTATTTCTTACCTGGTCTGTTGCAGTAGCTTCCTAAATGTTCTCCTTGTCTCCACCCATCCCTGACCTCGCTGCCCATAGCCTCTTCTTCATAGAGAAGTCAGGTGAGGTCACTTCTCTGCTCAAAACTCTCCATTTCATGCTGAGGAAACTCTACATAACATCTGTACCCTCACCCCATCCTCACAGCTTTGCCCTCACCTCCCTCTGCACCTCCCCTGTCTTCACCTCCCCTGCCCTCATCTCCCCTTCCCTCATTTCCCCTGTCCTCACCTCCTCTGTCCTCACCCCCTCTGTCCTCACCTCCTCTGCCCCCACCTCCCCTGTCCTCACCTCCCCTGTCTTCACCTCCTGTTCCATCACCCCCTCTGTCTTTAGCTCCCCTGCCCTCACCTCCTCTGCCCTCACCTCCTTTGTCCTCACCTCCCCTGTCTTTACCTCCCCTGCCCTCACCTCCTCTGCCCTCACCTCCCCTGTCCTCACCTCCCTCTGCCCTCACCTTCCCCTGCCCAATCCCACAGTGGTCTCCTTGCTGCCGCTCCACCTAGCAGAACAAGCTCTTCTCTCAGGGGCTTTGCCCTCTGCCTAGAAGGCTCTTCCCTGATAACCTCACAGCCTCTCCCTCGCTTCATTCAGGTGTCTGCTTCACCCCAATCATTTATTAAATCACTCCCACCGTCATTCTTTCTCCCTTCAACGTAATCTATTTTTCCTCAACATTATGACCTCCTGACCTATCTCTGCTTGTTCATTTGCTTATTGCAGGCTTTCCCTCTAGAAGGAAAGATCCACAGGATCAGGGATTCCTTGTTGCTCCTCTCTGCCTTTCCCAGTGCCTGGAGTAGAATCTGGTATATAATTGGTGCTCAGTTTTGTTTTTGCTTTTTTTCTTTTTAGGGCCTCACTCGTGGCACATGGAAGTTCCCAGGCTAGGGGTCCAGTTGGAGCTACAGCTGCCAGCCTATACCACAGCCACAGCAACGCAGGATCCGAGCCGCATCTATGACCTACACCACAGCTCATGACAACACTGGATCCTCAACCCACTGAGCGATACTAGTCAGGCTTGTTACCGCTGAGCCATGGTGGAACTCCAGTGCTCAGTTTTGTTTTGTTTTGTTTTGTTTTGTTTTGTTTTGTTTTCACTAGTCTTCAGGCCTTTCCTGAATCTCAAATGGGGTGATTCAAGGAAAATGAAATAATCACCTCCAAATTTATGTAAGAAAACTGCATTTGACTACAGGGGAATGTGGAGGAGAGGAACCAAGAATTCTATTAGGGTGTCTGTTTCAGAAAAGTGGGAAAGCAGTGTGCTAGGCCTCAGCAGCAGGAGCCTGGTGCCTCTGTCTTCTTTAGGGTGACTGACGTCAGGATTGTCCGGGGACCTGCCTCTCGTTCCATCTGTAAGGGAAGGGTGAGAATGGATGCCCCTCTGGCCCTTCCGTGTCACTCCAGAAGTCACTGGACACGGACATTATGCCTGGCCTGTGCCAGACCTGGCTGGGAGCTGCAGAGAAGCCCAGTGCTTCCTCCCCCATCAGGAGTTGATAGTCTAGTTGTTCATCTGGAATTTCCTAAGTGTGGCTGGACCATCCACTGTCCTGCTCCCTTCAGTTTGTGCCGTAGAAGTAGAGTTCTGTTGCATCTGGAACGTGAGGAACACAGGGTGAACTTGAGAAGAGTTCAGTTCCCCACACACATGGGGACCTGGTAGGCAAGCTTCATACCAGACAAACTAGGCAGAGCTAGAAAAGTCTCTCCTTTAGGAGAGCTGACAGCCTGGAAATACAAGGAATAGCAGTTTTGTATGTCTGCCTAGCTGGGTAATCTGACTTGAAATTTGCATCTCAGTCATTTCTGACTTGGTTCTAGATTTAGAAGGTAAGAAAGAGTAAAAATAGGGACAAATATCCCAGGAGATCTTGCACTGATAAAAAAAAACGTACCCGACAGATGACATTGCCGCAATCTCCAGACCCAACCTCTGCAGCATCTCAGGGAGCTGGAGAATGGCCGAAGCCTTCTCCTTCGTGTTTTTTTTCCTCTCTTTTTTTTTTAAGTTTAAAAAAAGGAATACCCTTCTTTCAAAAAGCAATTTTAGGTTTACAGAAAAAAATTAAATGAAAATTACAGGGAGTTGCCCCATGCCTCTCAACTCCCCCCAGTTTCCCCTGTTACTCACATCTCAGGCTGGTGCAGTACATTTGTTACAACTGATGAGTCAGTGTTGACACAGTGTTAATTAAAGTCCATAGTTTACATTAAGACTCACTTTTTTTTTTTCATTAGACAGTTTTGACAAAAGCATAATGACACATATCCACCATTATTACAGTATCAGAATAGTTTCACTGCTTAAAAATCCCCTATGCTCTACCTATTTGGCCATCCTTCTTTCCTTCCCCCAATCCCCGGCAACCACTGGTCTTTTTACAGTCTTTGTATCTTTGTCTTTTCCAGAACATCGTGTAGTTGGAATCGCCCTGTATGTAGTCTTTCCGCGTTGGCTTCTTTCACATAGCAGTCTCCTCCGGTTTTAAACAATGGCCTTCCCACCTCCCGCCCCGTACACGTACCCAGCTAGGGTGCATACCCAGCTGGGGTGCAAGGCACTGGCAAAGGAGGAGCCCACAGCCAGTGCCCGAGACCCACCTGCCCAGAGCCCAGGGGTCTGCCATGCTGCTCCTCTGTCGTCGTCCACTGAACGCGCCTGGCCCTGGTGCTACTGGACTTGAGCCCAGGCTGGTAAACTGTCAGTTGCTGCCTGTGTTTTGGTTCCACATCTGGAAGTGTCAGCTGTGCAGACCTTCCGGTCCCATTCCTAAGCAGAGAGGCAGGAGGAGCAGCATGCTGTTTGCCTTCCTCCTCCGTAGTTTGTTTTACTTGCTCCGGAGCTGGGGACCCGCGGTGGGGAAGCGAGCCTCCCGGGCAGAGAGCACTTCTTCACACCACATCCGCCACAGAGGACAGCCTCTGAAGTAGCTGTCTCAGCCTCACCCGGGTTCCAGCTGGGTCTGTGACGAGCCCTTGGAGTGACTGAGCATCAGGGCTTGTTTTGTGCTCGTTAAGGAGGAAGACTGATCAGGCGCAGAGAGAATGCCGTTTTCCCTGCCAAGAGGTTGCTTCTTTCTCCAGCCAGCCTTGGAAACAAGGCTTCCTTGGTGTGTGGTGGCAGGAACCCCGGTACTCAGTGGCCTCACCAGTCACTAAACAGTGAGGCTCTCGGTGGGAAGGGAAGGATGATGGATTTTGAAGGAGGAGCCCCTGCAACCCTGGACCACAACTGGGGGAAAGGAAAGCACATGTGAATGGGGGTCTTGCGGGTCATCTGGTTGAACCAGGCTCAAAAGTTCTAGGGCTGAGAGGAAAGGGGGTGGACTGGGTATCCAGAGCCCCAACTCCAAGGAGCAGGGGAGTCAGATTTAGATTCCAGCTTCTGGAGTTCCTGTCTTGGTGCAGCAGAAACGAATCCGACTAGGAACCATAAGGTTGTGGGTTCTATCCCTGGACATGCTCAGTGGGTTAAGGATCTGGCATTGCCGTGAGCTGTGGTGTAGGTCGCAGACATGGCTCAGATCCCACGTTGCTGTGGCTGTGTTGTAGACCAGCGGCTATAGCTCCGATTGGACTCCTAGCCTCCATATGCCAAGGGTATGGCCCTAAAAGCAAAAAAAAAAAAGCAAAGTTGATTGCAGCTTCCCTTGCTTCCTATTTGGAATAAACACAGAGCTCAGGCCAGCTGGTACCTTCTCACTCTGAAGGACACCGTGCAGGTGCCTCGGAGTTCAGTACGAAGGAGGAAGGCTCGGTTTCCTGTAGAAATCCCATGCTGCCAGTCCAAATCCTTACCACCACCTCCTCTGGTTTGCACTTTGCCCAGCTCACCCTCTTCTCTGCGGCCTGACCGGAGACTCAAGGGATCCAGGCTACCATTCTGCGGTTCTTCCCGTTGTACCCTGTGTAAGTGGAAACTAATAGTATCTGTCCCAGAGTTGTCACCAGGACTGTTAAGCACTAGCTCAGTGGAGTATTTACTCTTCAGACAAGTACTCTGTACAGACAAGCGGTCCTTGCTATCGTTAATTATGGAATCAGGATGGAGCCCCACCTCCACCCGCATCTTCCTGGGCTTAACTCCAGTGACAGGAAGGCTCTAACTGATCACTGACCAGCCACACATGGGAAGTGCTGGCTATCACTTCAGTCTGCCTGGGGAGGCCGACGATAGAGGACAGCTGGCCGTGCGAGGGTGGGTCTGTGTTCGCTGCCCGATCCAGCCTTCTCTCCAGACTCCACCCTCCTCACATGCTGTCACCCCAGGAGGCCAAGTGAGAGTCCTAAGGGAGAATATGAGACCGGCTTCTGTAGGTGCGACCAGGCAGTGTATCTCTAGGAGCAGGGGCCATGTTTGCTCAACCAAAAGGAAAATGTGTGATCTGACAGAGCATTTGGGGTTTTCCTGATTTGCGTGAGGGGGAATTTCAGAAACACTGAGTTTTTAAGTATCTCGTCATATATTTTTTCAAACCCTTTAGTGTAAGAACTGGCATTCTGTACGGTGGGGCCATGCCAGCACCTCCCCACGGTGTGGATGCCCATTAGAGCAAGTTGTGCAGGAAGGCATGGTGTGGGCGTCCCCCGTGCGAAGCTCCAGCGAGTGTTAGTGGGAGGAAGTCTCCAGTGCAGTCTGGGTCTTCTCTAGTACTTTCTGGAACATTCTGTAGAAGCTCGGACAGGGACCGAGTTTTACCCACTACCATCTTACTCTCCTGTCTTGTTCTACAAGCCAGCCTCCCATGAAACAGAGAGGCTCCTTAAGAACCAAGTTCTCCAGCTTTCCAGGTCAAGAAGTAAAGAGGACCAGCCTGGCCCATAGTGATGGAATGTTGGGCAGGCAGAACTAATTTTCCCCACGCAAGGAGACTAACCAAAATGCCAGCACTAACGCCAGTGGTCTAGGTGGGGGAAAGGCAGAGACCTGGTTTCTTTGAATCCCAGCCACCGTGAGATTCAGGTGAGGGGCTTCTGACCTATCTCCCAGCCTCTGAAACTCATGATGCCCACTGCATCCTGCCTCTCTTTAGTCACTTGAGGTTTCACACTGAGCTGGTTTTGGTTGTCCCAATACCCAGCAATAAACCTTGCCGAAAGCAGTGCTGTTCCTGCCTCTTTAGACATTTTCTAAATGGCCACGTGTTCATAACCATTGAAGAGTGACCTTTCAGTAGATGAGCCTTCAACAGATTATTGATCACAGTGTCCGCTCCCCTCAAGATGCTTACAGCGTAGTTTCTGAGTGTCTCCCACGTCTAAGCAAGAGGTCATTTCACACCGAACTGTGTTATATCTGCCTTCTCTCACTGGAAGAGCCCTTGGCTCAGAGTGGGTGCTAGATGTCATCTCTGTTATCATCATGATCATTATTACTTTGGCTTTTGATGAGATAAGCTGTGGATTTATAATTCTTTCCCCAGAGCCCATGTTCTCGGAGAATTTGGCTCTCGACGGAGTTTTGCCAGTTATGTGTTTGAGAATCTTATAGGTAGAGAAATGGAGGTCCAGAGAAAAGGAATAGTTTTGAGATACGCGCTCTTGGTTGGTTCTGCCGTCAGGGAATAGCCGGCCAAAGCTGGGCAGCTGTCATTGCTGAGATATGCTCAGGGTTGTGGGGAGGGCCCATCCTGGACAGGGAAGACCCAGAAAGGAAGCAGAGGGCTTTCAGAGGTGGGACTGCCTCTTTGGCCCAACACTGGGGAGCTTTGAAGGTTAAAGAGGGGTTATACTGCCACTCTATTCCCAGAACCTGGGCCCTCATGGAAACCTGCCTGATAGTGCTGTTTGGCTTACCTGAGAGATGAGATGGGGGGTAGGGGGAATGTCCTGGAATTTGGCGCAGGGTTGAGAAGGTCTGCGAGGATCTTGTTCTAGTCGTTTTATTTCAAAAGCAGGTTTCACTATTACTCATTTATTTAAAAGTTCAAATGCCCAAAAGCAGAGAGAAGAGTTATCAGGAACCCCGTGAACCCTTCTCCCAGATTCAGCAATTATCAAGACAAATGAAAGAGTGTTCTTTTTTGGGTTTTTTTTTTTGTTGTTTGTTTGTTTTTTGCCTTTTTGCCTTATCTAGGGCCACACCTGCGACATATGGAGGTTCTCAGGCTAGGGGTCTAACAGGAGCTGTAGCTGCCGGCCTTCACCACAGCCACAGCAACGCGGGATCCAAGCCACACCTGCAACCTGCACCACAGCTCACGGCAACACCAGATCCTTAACCCACTGAGCAAGGCCAGGGATCGAACCTGCAACCTCAGGGTTTCTAGTCGGATTCGTTAACCACTGAGCCACGACGGGAACTCCCGAAAGAGTGTTTTTTTTAAATACGACTTTGTTTGCATTACTCCGCCGTGTGGGCAGATGGGACAAGGATGGATGCCCCAAGGCTGCCCTTTCCAAAAGAAGTGTGCCATATCCAGTCTTCCCGCTCGCTCCTAACCGGAAAGGACAGCCCAGGGCACTCGGGTTTGATTCTCAGTTGCTCTGACGGGGCTCTGAGAGCTTACTGTGGGTCTCCTTTCCAGATGCCAAGGTCTTAGACAAAGCTTGAACTTTATCTGTGGATCCACAGAGCCTAATACCGAATGGGTGTTCAGTAAGTGTTTACCGATTGATAAGGCAGGGGATTGTATGAGGCAGGATGGGTTCCATGTGGACAGGTGTAAGTGATGTGAGTATTCAGTTCACCACTGGGGGAAGAAAAGGGGCAGCTGATGGGTTTTAGATATGAGTAAGGGGCCATTATCTGGACCCTGGGGTGTCCTGAGTGGGTGAAGGGTTGGGCGTGATCGTCCTGTAGTGCAGGGGACTCCAGGTTTGGCCAAGAAGGATGAAGCCAGCAGCAAGAGATGACAGGAGGGAGCTGAATCCGAGCTGCTCTGTGCCTGGCCCCCAGATTCTGGCAGCTGCAGGTCTGGGTATAGTGGGGACTGGAATCTAAGAACGGTAGCTCCAGCTCGAGACTCAATTTTCTGGGTGGCCACAAGCAGCCTGCAAGCAGCCTGCACCACGAGGGCCCGAGTGTCATTCCAAGCACTATTTTTTCATTTCGGAGTTGGCAAGGAATGGTCTCCTCCAAGTGCGGGGAATAGAATCCACTTCCAGCCCACGGAGCGCTGAGCAGCTCAGCCACCCTGTGGCCCCCTGGGCAGGGGTGGGACGGTATGAAGTGGGTGTGGGCGTTGGTGGAACAGGAGGGGAGCTGCTGCAAACACTTCCCCTCAGGCCTGACCTTGAGTGTAGCCAACAGGGGCCGCTGGCAGAGTGTGTGCCAGGTTCCTCACAGTCCCCAGGGTTGTCCCCAGGCCCTGACTTCCATCAGCGACCTGCCCCTCCCCCTCCCTGCCTGGTCTTTTTCAGTTTAAACTTCAGCGCTGTCCTCCCCTCCCATACACGCATGATGTGTGTGTGTGTGTGTTTTAATTTTTACTCTTGGCAGGAGTTGAGACGCAAAATGGATTTGGAAGGAGATGAAACCAGTCTGGGTATATGCTGGGCAGCGGCAGCTTCATTCCTGGAGTGGGAGGGCCGAGGATGGGGCAGGGCTGGGTGGGACCCAAGTCTCTAAGGTGGGGGTAGGGAGCGGTCCTGTCCCCTGCAGGGACCAAACTGAACATCCACTCTTGGGGACGGGAATGCCAGAAGCTAGAGACTGAGCCCTTTGAGATGTCAAAAAGCCAGTTCAGGGGGGAACCAAAGCCCCCTGGCACCGTCCTGACCTATTCTTGTTCCACTTCCTGGTGGTCTGTGAGCCCCCAGAGACTGCTGTGAATTTGTTAAGGGAATCGCTGATGGCATTTTTAGGTTTTGATGTGCAAACGCTAAAATGCGGGCGTATGCTTAAAAAACTCCCCCAACCTCCCTGCCCCCCCCACAAGAAATAAGTGGTTGTGGCCCCAGCCGGGGTGACTGTGGCCCAGGGACCTGTGCCAGGGTCTCCTTTGCTGCTATGGAAGTTGTCTTGGCTCCCAGAGGTGTTCTTTGCAGTGGTGGCCTCCTCTTTCTTTTTTATTTTTGTGTGAGGAGGAGCAAATTGAATCGGATCGTCCAGAAAATATCTGGGGAAATCTGAGAGAAACTTTGAGAAAACGTTTTATTCATTAAAATGTACTCAGAGATTCAATATGTGGAATTAAAAAAAAATTAATTTTAAAAATGACAAGAATTTCTCTAAAAATAATATAGTAGGGAACATCTTTATGCAGAACTTGCAATTCCAACCACGGCGTGCAGTGCAGATCTTCTTTGTCAAGATGACCCGCTAATCCATGGCGGAGACTCCCAGTGGTTCCCAAGCCTGGCTGCACCTTACAGCTTCCAGGAAGGAGTTTTGGAGATGCTGGGGCCTGGGCCCCGCCTCCACAGTCTCTGACTGAATTTGCCTGAGGTGCTGCCCAGGCAGTGATGTGTTCCAGTGTCCAAGGATCATTCTTCTCCACAGCCAGCATTGGGAGCCTCTGATCTTAGGCTTATGTAAGAACAGAGAAAGATGAGAGAGGCCAGATTAAGAAACGGAAGAATTTTATTGTCTCTCACGGCATGCTGGTGCATATTACTTGGATCCAGACTCAGAGGGCCACTGCCAACTTTTGGACGGGATTAAGGCGCCCTGCCTTCAGGCCCAAGTCCAGATTGGGTGGGGGTGGGGGTGGGGGGGAGTAGGGACAAGGCGTCTTTAGGAGCTGAATGCTGTGCTCTGTGGGACCCACAGGACCAGTCCCTCCAGAAACATGCTGGGTGGCCGGTGCCTGACTCCAACCCAGACTGATTTTAGTTTTTTTCAGCCTTTATCCTTTTTTGGTGTGTCTGCTTGACTCTATCAAGGACACCAAGACCCGCAGGCAGGGGAAGCAGATAACCGTGGCTTTCACTGCACTACTTGAGCAAGATGCTTAACCTCTCTAAGCCTCAATTGCTGCATCTGTAAAATGGGGATGACAATTCACCTCCTTCACAGAGTTGTTTAGAGAACAGACAGGATAATACCTATACATCATCCCATGCATGGGAACTTATCAAATGGTCAAATACTCTCTTATGCGAAGATAGATTATTTCTTCCAGTTCTGAATATTTGCCTTCATCTCATAGTGTGACAAAACCTGGTGTGTTACACTTACTAAATCCGAATGACTTTTAATTACATTTGCAAATCAGTTAGAAGAGCAAATTAGTAATTTAACAGGGGGAAAAGGGCAATCTTGGAATGTTAATATGGCCAGCATCAGCATTTCAGCAAGCTAAGTACTTGATGGATATTTTGTACAACTTACTATGCAAAGTCATTTCAGACGTGTAAAGGTTTTTAAGAGGATGGTAAACGTGTGTTCATTTTTCCCCCAAACACTTCACTTTGTGTGGAAGCACCACAATCCTGAAATTACGGGAGGAGTTTTAGGAGCCAAAGGAGTTGACTGTTGGAGATGGACACAGGAAATTCTTTAGATGTGATAATGGAGCAAAGAACATTTTATTGCCCAGGAGTTGTTAGGAAATAAGGCCCCTGAGCCTATGGGAAGATAAAATTTCAGTGAAGACATGATAATATATGGGGATAGCTTTTTTTTTTTAATGTAAATTTTTAATTACAAAAGTGATAACGACATACTCACTTTGAATATTTTTGAAGTGTTCAAATTTCCTGCTCTTCAGAGAGAACTGATATTAACATTTAAATGTCTCTTGACCTTATCCTATGATAACCCAAATAACTGTACACTATATATTCACATGTAGTTTTTAAAAATTACGAACATAGGATGCTGTTTTACAAGTTGCTGGGATATTCTCCAGCAACCTCTTAGGCCGACATTCCCCATAGTGTATTTGATGAAATTCTCCTCATTAATGGTATTCTGAGGAAAAAAAAAAAATGTAGTGTGGTCAAGTCAGTCCAGGCCTGTGGTTAAGTGAGTTCAGCCTTCAGTGCATACTCTCTCTCCATCTTGGCGATTCTCAAAATGTAATGGCACATTAAAGGCTCTGAGAAGGCCTGCAGGTTTCTTTAGCTTTTCTTTCTTTTCTGTTTTTTTAATAAGTTTTTTGATACTATTTAAAATCCAGAGTGCAGGTTGAATTTTTAGCACATCTCAACTTGAACCAGCTACATTTATTTTATGGGTTTTTTTGTTTGTTTTTTTCCTTTGGCCACCCCACCGCATGCGGAAGTCTCCCGGCCAGGGATCAAACCTGCACCACAGCAGTGACATCAGATCCTTAACCCGCTAGGCTACCAGGGAACTCCTAATTAGCTTTTCTTAACAGAGCATGGCCCTAAATTCTTTGGCTAGCACTTTTTAACAACAGATAGTTTTTTAGAAGCAAGTGCTGTGTTAAACATTCCTTTGTAACCTCCTCTCCACCTCCTACCCCTCCTCCATCTGCAATCTTGTAGGGTAGGCAGGAGGAGAAGAGCTCATCTGTTCATTTCATCCACAAATATGTACTGTGCTCCTACTATGTGCCAAACACCGTGATAGATGCTGGGGCTACAGCCCCAGAGACCAGAAGACTGCCCGCTCCCTCCAGCACAGCGATGGTGTCAGTCACACGGGATGGGTTGCACCTGGGAGGCAGACGGGTCTGCAGGGACCTCTGTGCAGCTGTGGAGCCTGGGAGTAGCCCGAGTTATCCCCACCCCTCCGCTCCCGACCCTTCAGCACCGCTTCAATTCCCCACACTTCGCTCTGCTATAAATAGTGGTGCCTGACCCAGCTGGCAGGACTTCATGTGTTTGTTTTCTCTGCGGGTGCCAGCCCTGCACCGAGGCCACTGGGCTTCACAAGTTGCGGGGATACTGACGGGAGCTGGGGTCGGTGGGCTTCCAGCAGAAGGCAGGGAGGGACAGACCCGGACTGGAGCATGCTTCAGGTTTCCAAATTGGTATTTATTTTAAGTTTTAGGTGGTTGAAAAGAGCTTTCTAATTGAGGGAGATTGGGAGTGGGTGGGGAACTGTGTATATTTGGGGGTCAGAGAGGTGAAGAAAGTGGGTTTGTATGAGGTCAGATGCGAAAGAAAGTAAACTGTCATGATTCTAAAGCATACTTACCAGCTGGAGCTGGAGTTGTTTACTGTGTGAGCGCATATGCACCCACATGCATGTGCATGCATACGTGTGAGTGTTGTGTGTCTCTGTCTTAGAGGCAGTGAATGTACGTGCTCAGAGTGGGAAGCCTGGAAAGCCTGGGTGCAGGTGTTTGGCCCCTGAGATAATTTACCTATCCCTAAACCTCTTTTGTTAAAATACTAGGGATAAATCTGCAACAAGGATCGGACTAATGAAAATACTCCTACAAGCAACTCTAAAGGAGGTTATTCAGACTAAGTTGCTGCCATTTATTGAGCAATTACTTTGTGCCAGTCATTAGTCTACATAATTTGCTAATATGATCAGTTTTTTCCTTCAACACACCTGTGTGAGAGACTTTGTTGTCCTGCGCCAAGGAGGTCCCTCCAAACATCAGGGTAAGGGTTTCTTGCTTGCACGAAAGTCTAGGAGAGACATTGTCCCCGTGTCACAGTGCAGTCAGGTCAGATGCTGGCTGAAGAGAGGCAGCTTCTGATCCTGCCTTGGCCGTGACTTCCAGCAGTTCAGCCATTTTACCCCATGGCTTAGCTTTTCATTTGAATGCTTTGGATTTCCTGCCAGCAAGCACAAGCCTCTTAAGGGCTGGGTGGGTGTGTGGGTGTGTGTCGGTGTGTTGGAGTTGGGGCTGGGTTTGCCCAGCATTTGCTTGAATCAGCCACAGAGGTGGGCAGGTCAAGAATGTGCAGCCTCGGAGTTCCCTTCATGGCTTGTGGTTAACGAATCCGACTAAGAACCATGAGGTTGTGGGTTCAATCCCTGGCCTTGCTCAGTGGGTTAAGGATCCGGCATTGCCGTGAGCTGTGGTGTAGGTTGCAGACGCGGCTCGGATCCCGCGTTGCTGTGGCTGTGGCGAAGGCCAGCGGCTACAGCTCCTGTTAGACCCCTAGCCTGGGAACCTCCATATGCCGCGGGTGCTGCTCTAGATAAAGGCAAAAAGACATAAAAAAATAAAAAATAAAAATAAAAAAAGAATGTGCGGCCTGATCCTCATTCAAGCTGGGTCGCAGCACCAGAGACAGGTTTTGAGTCATGCAGTGCCATTGGTTGTTTAATCATTGTGAAGAAGGGGTGTAGAAAATGACTGCAGGGGACTTCTTAATTGAAATGGGTGGCAATTATGTTGCCGAAAAGAGTAAATCAGTCTTTCAACACCCCCTCCCAGACTTCCTAAATGCCCAGCTTCCCCTCCTAAGAAAATGCCCCCTCTTGTCTTTGTGACTACAGTTCTCTCTCTCCTCTGCCATGACCTTTCACTTTTGTGTCTCAGGTTGTTATTGGTTCACTAATAGGTGTTTGCTGAATACCTAGACCCTTGTGAGACATGGACGATGCCACTGTGAATAAGATCACTTCCATTCCGATCCCCGAAGCCTTCGGTCCAGCAGTCAGGCAGACAGGTGCTTCCACAGGGGGAGTGCAGGACCTTCGGGGACAAGAGCTGGTGGCCTAGCGGCTGCCTGACACAGTGGGTACTAGTGAAGGGGCGCACGTTTCCTTAGACACCTGCTTCTTGCCTGCCTTCTCCCCTTGAGCACTACCCCAGTGGGCTCCCAAAGGGAGGGAGACAGGAACGGCGAGCTCAGACACCCATGCACCACCCCCTTCCCCAGATCAAGCTCTGCTTTGCAGCAGAAGCAGCTCTGGGTGGGGGTTGGAGAGGGCTGGTCACAGATCCCAACTCCAAGGACCAGAGTCAAGACTGGAAGAGATCTTGGAGGGTGTGTCTTTACACCTTAGCAAACATTCATGGAGTATCTATTATGTACCCAAGAGAGAGTTTTATGCAGATCAGGTACAACATAGTGTAAGAAGTGACAGTGACAACATTAAGGCTTTAGAGGTCCTCACAGGCGTCCATTAGGTCTAGGCTTTTTCCTACCGTAAGAGGTGCTTTGATGAATCTGCCGGGACTGTGTTAGGGATGAATGTAGGTGATGGAAAGGGGATTCTTTTAGGACTTGTGAAAAGGACCGTGTTGGAGGATTGACCTTCTGTGCTGAGCAGGGCCCAAGCGTGCCCGTGTGAGTGTGTGCATGTGCATGCTTATGTGCGCCACGTTTCTTTTGTCATGCCTCTGATGCCTTTGCTAGTGGTTCTGTGTCTTTGCCTGTACTTTGTAAAATCCAGGCTATCTTTGACTCTGATCTTTCCTTGAGGCCAGGCTGCATTTTCATTTGGGTGTAACAGAAAGATGCTGTCAAAGTGAACGTTGACTAGGTTCCAAGTTCTGTAAGGATGGGAAACTGCCAGGTTTTCTCCATATCCCCTCCGCGCAACACCTGGCACCTAGTGGATGCTGAGTGTGGTTTTGCTGAGTTGACCTGAATTATGCCCTGAGCCCACCCCAGGGACTTGTACCTCTCCTCAGGAGTGACTTTGGGGTCACCAGCTGTTTTATCTGCTCTGCTCACCATGACCACAGCAGAATACCCTGATTTTGCCCTACTCTGCTGCTGAGCCCAATCCTGTTATTCTTTCTGATGGTTTGGGGAAAATGCCTTTTCTGCGGTGCTGGCTCCCTGGCGTATCTCCCAGGTTAACACATCCTGTTCTCAGGGCTCCATTGCTGCCAGTGGGCACTTCAGGTGGAATCAGCATTCCGACCTTCTTCCCCTGAGTCTGCTTATGGTATAGGCAGGTTTGTGTTCACACACAGCTTGCTCGTCAACAATCCTTTGTCCTAAGAGATAGGACATACAGATCCTCTCTTAAGATAGGATCTGCCTCAAGTGCTGTTCACATCCTGCGACGGGTTTGTTTATGTACTATGTTTGGGCTGTCGGCCCCAGCTCTAAGTAATTCCTCTTACATTGGGTCTCTTGTCAACTGTGAGCGCCAGAAGCCTTGGAAGTTGATGCTCCTGATTCCTCTCCGGTCACTCTGTTAGCGTTTTATTTTATTGTTTATGTGTGTGGCTGGAGCCCTGGCTATAGGCTGTAATTAGAAACAGGTAGGTGTACCAAAAACAGGTGGCCCAGTATGGCTCAGTGCAGGCCCTGGTGAGGTCGGAGGTGGGCTCGCCTCTGGGGCTGGGAGTGGGAGGGTCAGAGAGGGCTTGGGGCTACGTTTTCCTCTCTATAAACACTTCTTTGTAACTTCTTTTCCCAAATGACCTACTGTCTGACAGGGATCTTTTCCCCCTTTCTTTCCAAACAAGTACGGACACTACAGGGAAATTATGATCATTATCTTCATTATCATCATCAAGAGGGTGCAGAGAGAGGGCATAAACGGGGAGGGGAGGGGGGATGGCGGGAGAGGTTCTTAACGTGAGTGATATAAATGTTGACTCGTGTCGAGTGGAGACTGAGAGGCAAGATCGTCTTGCCGCAAACTTGGGAACACACCGTAGCAGTGCCCCCGGATCGCCTGTCCCACAGGGTTATTACAGGGTTCTGTAACAGCACTGGAGAATGTAGAGTATTTCTTGAACTTCTGATGCAGGCTTTGTAGGGCAGCAGAATCAGGCCATTGCTTAATTTTGGACAGCTTGTAAGGAACAGTGAGCAAAGAGAGGACAGCGCAGGGGTCTGGGGGTGTGGAAAGGCCAGCGTGAGTTTAAGTCTTAAAGGACGTTCATCTCAGAGCCCACCAGGTGGCAATGCCACTGTGTGAAAGCAGCCTCCAATGCATGGCTTTCAGCAGAAAAGTTCGGTGACACCTGTCTCCCCACCCCCACCCCAGGTTGTTATGTGCCAGGCTGCTTTCCCACGTAATCACATTAACTCTTATTAGCAGCTCAGCCAAGGGGTAGCGGGGCTGGGGGTTGGGGGGGGTGGGGGTTATCATTCTTATTTTCACAGAGAGTAAACTGAGGGTCAGAGACTGAGAAGTTTACCCAAAGTCACCTTCTGTCAAGGAAGTGGAAGAGGAAGAACTCCTGTCGGAACCCAGGGTTTTCAGAACCTGATCCTGCAGAGTTTTAATGTTGTCACTTAGTGGAGAAGCTGTGCCTATAGACATGAATTTGAGATGAGCCCTAAAAATGTGATTAAAGCATTAAGGGTTTTAAAAACCCCTCTCCCCATCTGTAAAGGAGACACTGACACTCCCTGGGCTGTGAAGAAGAAAAGTGATCATGTATGTGTGCCCCCAGCACTGGGCGTGGCACATAATAGGCATTTAGTGGCCTTGCCCACATCTCTGCTCTCATGCTTTCTCCTTCTTCATGCTCTCTCTTCAGGTCTGAACTTGTCCTCTTTCTCACTCAGCAGCTCTCTTCTTTCTTCTTCCCCCACCCTGCCCCCTTCCACCCTGGCCTTGAGCTCAGGACCGTGTTGACACTGGCAGGGTGGTACCCGGTCACATCTTCCCAGATGAGGTTCCTTGCAGTTTGGTGGCTACAAGATTCTGTCTCAAGCTTAGCTGGGTGTTTGTTTTGGGAGAAGAGATAAAAAGGAAAACAAAGGTTTTTGGTCTCTCTCTCTCTCTCTCTCTCTCTCTCTCTCTATATATATATATGTATGTATATATATATAGCCATACCCGAGGCCTGTGGAGGTTCCCAGGCTAGGGATCTAATCTGAGCTACAGCTGCTGGCCCACGTCACAGCCACAGCAACACCAGATCAGAGCCACATCTGTGACCTACACCACAGCTCACGGCAACGCCTTAACCCACTAAGCAAGGCCAGGGATCGAACCCGTAACGTCATGGGTTCTAGTCAGATTCGTTTCCACTGCACCATGACGGGAACTCCCAAAGAAGGTTTTTGAATGAAACCTCATGCCTTAGGAGCACCTGCAGGGGTACTGCCTTCTGACAGGCAGCATGGCCCTCCCCCAGGGCTGCATACTCATCCGAGGGACGTTTGGGTTTGAAAATTAAGGCCACAGTTGCAGTTCTTTCCCGCTAGAAAAACTCCTTGGTTCCACCACTGATAATTGCGTCTCTGTATTCCTCCTGTGAGCCCACCAGTCAGATTAACATTCCTTCTCAATCCCAAATAGCTAATCTGAATAAACCCTCCAGTTCAGCAAAGATTGACTGAACCCCTGTGATGCACCAAGGCTTTTCTAGGTACTAGAGCTACTGAGGTAAATAGGACACGTCCTTGCCTTCAGGAAGCATAGAGTCTGGGGAAAGAGGCGCATTACAGACAGGCAAATCCATAAATCATCATGGAAGTGTCACAGCAGGGGTGCAAAGCACTGTGGAAACTGGCATGAAGAGTGGTCACTGGAGGCATCATGCAGTGACTGTGCTGTTTTGAACGCTAAGGGAGGGAGAAGGAAGGAGGTGGTTCTGGTAGGAGAAAAAGCAGCTTGCCTAGAGTTTGGGGCTTCTGGGAGAAAGACAGGGGGGGAGATGGACAGCAGCCCACTTTTAAAGAGCCTGGAAGGTGGTGTAAAGGAGTTTGAACTTTATTTAATCATATTCACTTGGGGAGCTATCTAAGGTGAATCTGTTAGCTCATTTGCCTGTTGTCGTTAACTGACCTCAAAAGGGAGGAAAAAAATAGCTCATAATTCCTTCACGTTTCAAATTGGCTGCTTTTATTTGTTTCATAGTCCCTTTCAGGCCTCACCCAATTGCTCAGGCTTTTTCCAAAATGAGATCTGTTTTTTTTTTTTTCCTTATTATCTTTAAAACATGTGTCATGTTGCTCCTGGATCTTCGTAATTCTCCCTTTGAATGGCTGCATAACGCTCCATCACTTATTGTGCCTGTAACTTAACTAAAGCACTATGCCAGAGTGAAAAGAGCCAGAGGTTTCAGAGTTGGTCAGATCCAGTTCAAATCCTGACTCTGTGATGTGCCGTCTGTGTGATCTTAGAATATTTAGTCACTCTGAGCTTTAATTTTCTCATAAGACAGGTTGATCAAATGCCTACCTGTAAGAGCCGTTGTGAGAATGATATCAAATCAGGCAGATTACGGATTATGGCCTCTAGGAGGCATTGCTTGGTGAAAGGTAGCTGCTCCTTTGTCATCTTTACTGTTTGGCTGGGCTTGAAATCCTAGAAACAAGGTAAGTGACAATGTAGAGGCTTACTGGGTGGGGAGAGGAGAATTGGAGTCAATTTGAGGGCCCTTGATGTACACTCTTTCGTGCAGTAGCCACTAACACATGAGGCGACTGAGCGCCAGAAATATGGCTAGTCTGCCCCGGGGATGTGTAGCAAATAGAAAATGCATACTAGATTTAGGAGACTTAATATGAAACAATATAAAATGCTTCATTAATCATTTTTATATTATATGTTGAAATGATAGTATTTTGGACATAATGTGTTACAAAAGAGGTTATTAAAATTACTTTCACTTGATATTTCAGTGTGGCTACTAGGAAATTTGAAATTCCTTATGTGTTTGTACTGTGTCTCTGGTGGCTCTTGCCGGAGTCAGAGGCCACACGATGGCTCCATCCATCAGCCGCTGGGGTGGAGAAAGGGGAGGGAGCCAAGAGACAGGCATGAGTCCCAGGCTGGGCAGTTGAGTGGATGGTGAACCTTTACTTAGTTTTAGGGAAGACAGTGGAAGGGTCCATGGGTTTGAGTCTGTAGCAGCACGTCATTAGTGGATGTCGTCTGAGCAGTGAAACGAAAAGCAGGTATTTGGTCTGGGCCAGAGAAGCTGTCCCGGCTTTTCTTAAGAGCTGGCCATCCTGGTGTTCACCACATCAAACACATCCGCGGTGAGATTACTGACCAAAGCGCTCGCTGCAAGGAGGGCTGGGGAGAGCTTGGCTGCTCTGTTGAGCTCCCAGAGGCCTCAAGACTGGCCTGCAGTGGAGCCCCCGGGTATCCTCACTCGCTCCTTTGTGGCACCACCCAGGCATCCCCAGGCAGTCCTCTGTAACACATGGCAATACGTGGGGTCAGAACAACTGGGGATAGGCTGCTTGTGCAGAGGGGGTGGGGTGGGGTGGGCTAAGTGCTCTGAGTCCTATAAGACCCTGTCAGTCCTGTGTCTTCACTTATTCTAGTTTGGGGTCTTCAGGGAAAGGCTTTCATTGCCTTTATGGGTCCCTAATAGGTGTAATTACATATGGTGCTGAGATTGGTTTCTGGGTAGCATTTCAGATAACGAGTGCTAGGTTTTAGAACTAGAAATCGAAATTGTAGCTGGCTCTCAGAATATGCGCTGTACCATTTTCTGCAGGGTTGTTGGGACATAGGACCTTAAAATCGAGTTAAGCGCAAAGAAAAATTTGTAAGAACTTTTATAAACTCTCCGACAGTCTTCCCTCCTTCTCTCTCCCCCTGCCCGCCACCCCCACCCCCACCCCCACCCCAGAGTTTGGTTTAGGAAACCACAGATGCACAGTGAGTTGCAGTAGTGTAAGAGCAAGGAAAATAGATTAGGGCAAGCTTGGAGGACCAAATAACAAACCACAACAAGCACTGGACTCTCCCTTAGTTGGAGCAGTTTTATCTGACTCAACCTGTCTGCCTTTAGCATTGGCCAAAGCAGGTAATAAAAGGCCTCCATAACAGATGCTAGCGTCACAGTGACAGGGGCCTTCCCAGCAAAGGTGCAGCAGAATTTTGCTTCTGTTAACATCACTGTCACCTACCTGAACCCTGACTGTAGCTGTCAGTTGGGTAAAGACTTTCAAATTCTTAGTCAGCAATAGTACACAGATTCTTAGTACACAATAGTACAGCCATGTACAGCTGAGCTTGTACACAGTTCATTTCTTCAGCAATGCCTTAGTGAGCTCTTCCTGTGTGCCAGACTTGTGATTAAAGTTTCAATTGTAGGAGAATACGTAAAAGTTTTTATTGTGTTTTTTTCTTTTGTTTTCTATCTTGATTTTAAATTTGTGATTCTTAGTCACAGAACAGATAACTTCACAACTTACAAAACCAATTCCTCTTTGAGGAATTTTTTTTCCTTGTTTTTCTTTTTTTCTTTTTTTTTTTTTTTAGGGACAGCACCTGCAGCATATGGAGATTCGTAGTCTAGGGGTCCAATCGGAGCTACAGCTGCTGGCCTACACCACAGCCACGGCAACACCAGATCATTAACCCACTGAGCGAGGCCAGGGATCGAACCCGCATCCTCAGTGGATACTAGTCGGGTTCATTTCCACTGAGCCACAATGGGAACTCAATCTTTGAGGAATTCTGTCATTGCTTGGTGACCAATTTTATTTTTTCTGAGAAGCTGGGAGAAATATACTCTGTCCCCCTGCCCCCCAATGCCAGCCCCCACGTTCTCTGCTCTCCTTTCCCTGGGGCAGGATCATCTCTGACCTCAGGGAGCCCCAAGGCTCACTTCCTGCAGATACACTTACAACAAGGCGTCATCCGCTAGTCATCCCACTCCATGGATGCAGAGAGGCCCCTTATGCCCTAAGTTTGGCTGTGGCAGACCACAACGCTCACCTCTTTCCTAGCGCCAGACCAGCCAGAGGAGAAAGTGGGCCCCAATTCGGCAGCCTGATGGGTCCTTTGCCTCTACAGTCCTGCAGGTACTTGTTTCTAAACTAGTTTCATCCCATTGCAAAACCCATGATTTTTTTTTTTTTTTCAAGGTGGCTGTGGATAGATAGCTGGGAATTGACCACAGCCTTGACATCTTCTGGCTTTAATGCCCTTAAATTGATGGGGGGTGGGGGGTGTTGGAATATCTAGGCAGAGAAAGCTGAGTAAATATGCAGATTTCTGTGCCCCCAGGCCGTGAAGGACCCTACCCGCCCACCGCACAGTCTCACCACATGTACACCGCGCACACCTGCGCAGTGTCCCACCCGCTCAGGCTCCACTCTGCTCTGAGCTCCCACCCCCCTCACCTCTCCCGCCATCTCCAACCCCCGCCTCAGCATCACCTCACCTCCCCTCACTCCTAACCCCACCGTCCTGCCTTTCTGCCAGCCCAGACCTCTCCAGATTAGAGCTCTCTGGGGGCCCGGTCCTTTTAAAAAGAAGAAAGCAAGAGAAAGGGAGGAAAAACAGAAAGAAAGGAGGAAACCGAAGAATGAAACTGGACCGAAGGGGCAGTGGTGCCTTGAGCTATCTCACTGCATTACAATGAATATGGACTCTATTAAGCTCCGTTCTGCCTGTTAGTGTCTCCCCGGGCAACACAGCCCCCATATGGCAGGCATGCAGCAGATTAGGGGAGGCCCCTGGACCTCATTGAAGGCCCGGGGGCTTGACTGGCAGTTGAACCCCCCCCACAACCTCTCCCTACTCCTCACACTTGACACTGCCTGTGTTTATCTAAAGCAAGGAGGGGGGGGCATTTGGAAGGGTTTTGTCCTGCTCTGAGAGAGGGGGGAGGAGGCTGGAGGCGGGCAGGGAGGGGGAGGTAGGGGTGGGGGGACGGGGGTGGGCGAGGAGGAGGAGGAGGGGAGGCCTCATAAATATTCAAGAGGAGCGGTGAATGGCGAGAGAGAAATAAAGCAGATGGAATTCATGTTAAAGAACAGCACAATCACCCTGTTTTGAGCCCTCCAGAAACAAAAAAAAAGAAAAGGGAATGGCCTTCTAGGAGTGTAGGAGCTCCGTTTATCCAATTAGCAGGGCTGTCAAATTGAATTTATATGGAATCGGGGTGGGGGAATTGAGAAGCAAGTGTAGAAGAAAGGAAGTGGTTTTCCTCTTCTCCCTCTCTTTTTCCAGTTTAGCAATTTGTGTTTTTTTTCCCTTCTTTTCTCTCTTAAGGGTCGAGTTTTTTTTTTCCCCCTAAGTTTCTTTAAAGAAATGAGACCGTTTTCAGGAAGAGGTGTGTGTGATCAAGAAATGAGACTTGCCAGTAACTTTTTTCCTCAAGTGGTCAAGTGGGAGAGAATTAGACTTGTCCAGGGGGCAGATGAGGAAACCAGACCTTCTTCTTACTAGGAAGGCAGAGGTGGCTTCTCTCTGGGCGGTGGGGGGGGGGTGTCGGTCGGGAATCCCCCGAATCCCCCCCACCCCAAGCTAAGATGCTGTGTCCAGACTCTTCCTTTCCCCTTGGCTGGATGGTAAAGGGGTCCACTTGCCTGAGAACAAGTAAACTTGGTCCGTGTTGGTTAGCAGCTTGTTACATGTTTTGGGTTCACTGTGCATTAGGAGCCTGGGTTGTCCTAATTTTCCCCCAAAAGCCACTTTAGTGATATATTCCCACCTCAGAACCATCAGTCCGTGTATGGTGTTAATTTCATGACCCAACCTAAATTTCCTCCCTTCCCTCTCTTCATTCTTCTAGAATGCTCTCCAAAGTGGGGTGCAAACTCCAGAAGGGGACATATAAGCAATCCCCTGGAAGAAAATATTAGAGATTCTCTTAAGGTTTATTTTTCTCTACAGGAGGAATAGGAAAGAAATTCAGCTTTCCTAATATTTAACATCAGGGTTGGCAGTCATCCCTTTAGCCTATAAGTCGGGCAGTGACGTGTCACAACAACACTGAGAGATCTGTGTCCCTCGGAGGGTTGACAGCAGGGACCTTACTAGCTTGTTCATTCACTCTCCAGTGTTCCTGTTCTCTGTTAAGTGGATTTACAGATTATATTATTTAGTTTTAACTAAATTAATTCTCACAAAAGGACAAGTGGCTTAAAGGGATTGCTGCAAAGAAACTGTGTTGAAGAGTATGCTGATAATCCAGGCACATGCAAACAGGGTGAAAACAGCAAGAGTTGATCCTTTTCCAGTCACATTAGGAAGTAAAAACAGTAATAATGGAGTCACATCTCATGAGAAGTCAACAAAATCATTACCATTCAACCAGTCAGTGTATTTGAAAGAGAATTACATCCATATCATTAGCCGCGAATCTAATGCTGAATAGGCTTTCTGCCTTAAGGTATTAACTTAATGATATTATAAAGCAGTCCTGATTAACAAGTCATTAAAATACGGTTTCATTTTTACCTACTATTAAATTTTAGTTTGCCGATGCATGCATTTACTTTATAAATAACATATTCATATATTAAAGATATTTGTCCAGAGTATTTTTCTCATAAGGGAGCAAAATCAGAAAGGTTAGGAGACTGCTGTTCAAGATCACTGCCCTGTGACAGGCAAACTGCTTGATGCACCACCCTCCAAACAGACCCTTCCCACCAGGTCATTGTCACCTTCCTAGGTTTCCTCCCTCTCTCTACCTACCCTCATTCCAGAAGGCCAGTTTCAAAACCATTAATCCAGAAAGCCTTTCCTAAAGCCCTGAAATTGAAAATGCTCTCCTCCCTCGGCTCTCGTTTGCCACTTCCCCTCGGTGACTGGTGATCCGTTAAGGTTTTAAAGTCAAGAAGCCTGAAGTTGTTGTTGCGCAAGAGTAACCCCCACACTTTGGTGGTTTTACGTAACAAAGATTTATTTCTTCTCCTGCCATAGGCCAGGCTGCCTTCTTCCATCTTGTAGCTATGCCTTCTGAAATGTGTGCTGTGGCCCACCACCCTGGGAGAAGGGAGAAGTAACCCTCTCATTCTCCAGCTCTTAACTGCCTAGGCCGGGAAGTGACACAGAACGTGTTCACCTACACGTCATTGGCCAGCACTCGTCACGTGGCCCTAGGCCGGCTGCAGAGGAGACTGGGAAATGAGGCCTTTAAGGATATTTGCCAAGCACCAGCTGACTTGACTTCCAAGCTTTGTTTTAGGCTTCTCAGGACAGAGTCCATCTTAGAGTATAATGTGTTGCATACTTGTCTTCTGTGAGGTAGATCAGTGGTACTTTTTTCTTCCCAATAGTAATAATAATAAGAAAATCACAGTGTGCATAGTTTTCTAATAGAAAATGCATACACAAACTTTGGATAAGGAATGAGCTAGAAATATGTTTAGAGGTTGGCTGGAGCATGGTTGATATGTAAGACCATCAAACCATGGTTATTTTCCCCTATGTGACATCTAGGTCAATGTTTCAGGTATTAGTCTTGAACTGTTTTGCCTAATGTAACCACCAACCCTAATGGCTAACTTAAAATTAAAAATCCCTTAGCCATATTAGCCACACTTCAGGTATTGCATTGCCACCAGTGGCTAGCGGCTACCTAGCATTCTGGACAGTGCAAGTAGAGAACATTTCTGTTCTCCTTTCACTGCAGAGAATTCTGTTGAAAGGATTTGTAGGAAGGACCGTAAGCGATTGTTCTAGTTGAGGGCTTAAATGATAAAAGAGTGAAAATAACCCCACAGAAAGTTGCTCTTACACATAATGTTGTGAGCCACAGGGGAAGTCCTGCTCTTATACATAATGATCCCGGTAACATTTTTATGCACAGGGAAGTAAACTCAGAACATTCTGAATTTACTTCTAAAAGCAGTTTTAAGCAGTTGGTTAACTGTTTCTAGGAGGCAGCGTCAGGGAGTGGAAAGAGTCACTCCTCTGAGCAGGAATGCCATCCTCTTTTGAGGCCAGAGGGCTGCCAGCCCCCAACCCCTGGCCACTTGGCATCACCTCCTTGCGGGGCAGAACCTCTCTCTCTGCCTTCAAAGGCGGTTGCGAAAGATGAATCTGACTGCACAGAATTGGGAACACGCAAAACAAGCGTAACTCAGGGTCAGAAATGCGCCTTTTTTCGCGTAGCTAGCCCCCTTCAACCAGTGGAGCAAGAACTTTGGCAGGGCTCCTTGTCGCCACGAAGAGAAGGTTTTGGAGACCCTGTGCTGTCTGCTACATCACATGCTCTCCAGCGTGGCTCGTCTTGGTTGTGGGTCGTGGGATGTCCACAGGGCATGTTTTGCGTTTTAGACCACAGAGGCTTCTCTTTCGGAGAGAGCTGCGGTGGCCTGGGCGAGGGGGATGAGAGGTGACCCCGAGCGCCCTTGCTTTGCTCGCACTCCCGCCAGCCCCCCAGCCCTCTTGGGAGAAGGTGGAGCTGGCTTCCTCCTGCTGCTGATCGACTCTCCGTTGTTTGTAATTTTCTCGCAAAATAAATCCACCAAGGCTGTAATTTCTCTTGCTTGGTCTCAACCTTAGACGTGTATTCTGCTGTTGTTGTTTTTGGAAAGTTTCAAAAATGTCTGCTTGGAGATTATTTTAGTGGGAACACGTATGTCAGCAGTTAAAACTTCTCAGATGGATTTCCTTTCCTTTTTCGTGTCCAAATAACCCTTAAAAATAGCAAGTACCTGGGGCCCCAGTGAGGAATTCATGTCAAGAAGTCATTTTCCCCTTCTCTCTGCTTTTGATTGTTTTTTCCTTGATCTCTTTTTCTGAGAAAACGCAGAGAAAATAAGAAGGAGCTAGACAAAACTGCCAAGAAAAATAACAGGCTTTATTGTTGCCTTCACCCAACTTTGAAATTGTACCTTGTTCCTTTACAGTGGGACAAAGTTACACTGCAATTAGATACTCCAGTTAAGCCTTACTTGCCTTTTTTTCTCTTTTAATCATTATAAAAAGTTCTCAAAACCTGTATTTTTGGAACTTTCTAGACCAAGCTCACTGGATAACTTGGTCCAAGAAGTGACTCAGTTTCCCCAGCTGCTGGCTAAGATGCATCATAGCTATAGTAATCCCTCCCTGCATCTTTTTGCGGTTTTGCTTTTATGCCAAAGAGACACCCCTCCCACCCCCCTGTGTTCTGCTTTGGGCTCATTGAATGGTACCTGCCTACAACTCCACTGGGGGGCTTCATGAGTTAACTCCTTTCTCCCTCTTGGACACCTGCTTCCTCTGAGTCCCCCTCCCTCCTTGGCTACATCCTTTTCTCCTTGTTGCTCTTAAAAGAGGGGTTGTGGCTGGCAGCAGTCGTGGGGTCTGTTTCCATTTGGAACCTTATAAATCATCCAGGGTGCAGAAGTAACAGGAATTGCTGGGCTGGTCCTCGTTAAGCAGGAGGGGGTCTGGGCCGAATTTCCTCCGTAAAACCTTTGTCGACTTTACAACCCAAACACCTCCACAGCCACCCTGTGCTGGGAGAAGAAACAGGCCTCCTTGTCCCTCTTTGTCTGCTTGTTTTCTTTCTGCCCTTATTGCTTTGCATTCAGTCTCTGTCTCCCTGAGGCCTCCCTCCCCTGCCCTTTCTCTGGACAGAGAAGGGACAGGTGTTGGCAGCCTCCTTAAGGAGCTGGGGAAACGGGAGCCAGCCACGAGCAAGCCAGTGCCCTCACTAGAACTGGTCATTCACGCTGTGCTCTAGATAAATATGTTATTTCATTGGGGAAAAATAGAGAAAGATGACTGAGAGGACACAGAAAACTTGCTTTTTTTTTTTTTTTTTGGTACTGGCTTCTGAATATGTTAATGAACTTTTCCCTAATGCACAGTGATTCAGAAATCACTGTTAAAACACCTCATTGTTCAGCTTCACCCTGTTCCAACTCTGTTAAGCACCCACTGGGTGCTGAGGACAAATAGAAAAAAAAAAAAAGTGAAAAGGCTGCTGTTGTGGTTAAAAGCACAGAGCTTTGGAAGGAGCCCAACCTGGGTTTCATTCCAGGCCTACAGTTATACGACCCTGGGCTACTTACTTACCCTCTGGAACTCAATTTCCTCACCTGTAAAATGAGGATAATAGTCCCTATCTTGCAGGGTCTTTCTGAAGGTTAAAAGAATACTTCTGGCAAAGAGCTTAGTGAGGTGCTTCCAGTGGTGATGGGCAGGGGGCGTGCCCTTCCCAGCCACACTCACATGCTTTGGGGTTTTCCTTAATTCCCCTTTGCTAATAACACGACCTTTTGATTTACTGGATTGTCTGAAAAAGAGCAAAAGCTCCCTTCACCAAGAGGAAAATATTTTAACTTATCGGGAAAAGCTTAAAAGTTTTCTTTCGAATCTCCTTTTGAAAAATGCCCACTTGTCTTCTCCCAGTGGAGGAGTCTTGGAGGCAAAGGGAAGGATTAGAAATCAAGGGGAAGGATTTCTTTCCTGGAAACCATTCTGAACATCAGTTTGAGGCCGGGTCCCAGGCCAGGTTCAGAGGGTGCTTGCTGGGCAGAGCAGCTGGGCCTTCCTAACCCAGCAGCCACAGGAAACGGCAAAGGGCCACAGGGGCTTAGAGAAGGGAAAGGGTTAGGTGGGTCTCAGGCACTTCCTAGCACAGAGCAAGAGCCTCAAAACCCAGCCTCCAGTTTCCTATATAAGGATCGATGGGGGTTAAGAGGCTGAAAACAACTCTTACAACCAAACTGCGGGGGAAGCCAGAACTCCAGAGACTGTCAGGCAAGCACACCTCTCCGTTAGGCAGCTTAACCACCTTCTCTGATTTTACAATGGTGACTGTGTTTGAAAGAGCCACTGGTTAGATAAACTGGTCCAAAAGAATGAACATTTTGGAATTCCTGTCTGTAACGAACCTTACTAGTATCCATGTGGTTGTGGGTTCGATCCTGGCCTCGCTCAGTGGGTTAAGGATCCAGTGTTGCAGTGACCTGTGGTGTAGGTCACAGACTCGGCTCCGATCCCGAGTTGCTGTGGCTGTGGCTCCGATTTGACCCCTAGCCTGGGAACTTCCATATGCCATGGGTGCAACCCTCAAAAGCCAAAAAAAAAAAAAATTAACATTTTGAACATATGTCACCCCCAAGAAATCTACTTTTCACATTGCCACATGTGCATGATTCGGGAACATGCATCACTGTCTAGATTGTTGTCACGTTGGCTTCAGTTATCTGGAATTCAGTCTAATGTCTCCCTGCCTAATAAGGATGTTGACCCACCTTCCTCACTGGTCTAACATCTTGTAAGTACAGCAGTGAAAACCACAGAAGCCAGATCTTGGTTTGGGCTGTGACAGAAGTGTGTGTACTTTGCCTCTATGGGACTTTGATGAATCTTTTAAACACCATAAATTAAACAAGGCATAAAGAATTAATACTGTGGGGAGTTCCCGTTGTGGCTCAGTGGTTAACGAATCCAACTAGGAACCATGAGGTTGCGGGTTCGATCCCTGGCCTCGCTCAGTGGGTTAAGGATCCAGTGTTGCCGTGAGCTGTGGTGTAGGTTGCAGACGCGGCTCGGATCCCGCGTTGCTGTGGCTGTGGCGAAGGCCGGCAGCTACAGCTCCTGTTAGACCCATAGCCTGGGAACCTCCATATGCTGCGTGTGTGGCTCTAGATAAGGCAAAAAGACAAAAAAAAAAAATACTGTGGAAGGGGAAGAATTAAAGTTCTAGGCAGGCGATAAAAAGGTGGCTGATAGCTGTGATAGATATGTCAGCCAGCAGCTGGAGGCGCAGTACAGTCTCGAGCCCCAAGGAAATGCTCTGGGTAGAGACGCAACATGGACCATCATCAAGAGTCTAGGAGTTCCCATTGCGGCTCATTAGGTTAAGCACCCAGTGTTGTCTCCTTGAGGATACAGGTTCGATCCCTGGCCTGGCTCAGTGGGTTAAGGATCCAACGTTGCCGCAAGCTGTGGTATAGGTTGCAGATGCAGCTCGGATCTAGTGTTGCTGTGGCTGTGGTGTAGGCCAGCAGTTGCAGCTTGGACTCAACCCCCTAGCCCAGGAACTTACATATGCCGCTGGTATGGCTATAAAAAGAAAAAAAAAAGAAAAGAATACAGATTTTGTAAAGATGGAAAACACCAGAATTTCAGCACCAGGACAGAGAGAAGAGGGTTCTTGGCTGAATTGTGTTTGGGGTGCAGAGATTACAGAGCAGGTAATGGGGGTTGTTGGTTGGTTCCCAGAATCAAAGAATGTTGACACGGATGTAGGTGAAGAGCTGGGGTGAGTGACAGCAGGAGATCTTTCTTGGCCCCTGAGACTTTAGGATTCATTAATGGGTACCATCCCCTAAATGTGGGATTCAGAGTGCCATCAGTATCCATGGGACAGCACAGTGCACAGTAGTCTGTCCTAGCAGCAGGCCACTGGCCCTGGACACCTGACCTCCTGCAAGCAAATGGTAAAGATAACTGCATCCTTTCCAGCACCTGTGCTAGATATGCAGCGCCCCAAGCCTGGGACGTGGCCGCAGGTCTTAGGCTCCCAGTGTCCTGGCTCATCTGTCCTTGTTGCTGTGGATGCAATGGGCAAGGTTCCGGCATTCTTACCATAACATCACCGTCTTGCTCAAAGGGCCAACTTAGAAGAAACTTTTATTTTATTTTTATTTTTCCATTATAGCTGGTTTATGGTTTCCTGTCAACTTTCCAACTCTACAGCGTGGTGACCCGGTTACACATACATATATAGATTTGTCACAAGTGATTAGACATAGTTCCTGGTGCTATACAGCCGGATCTCCTTGCTTTTCCATCCCAAAGGCAATAGTCTATAACTATTAACCCCAGACTCCCATACCATCCCACTCCCTCCTCCACCCTCTTGGCAACCACAAGTCTGTTCTCCAAGTCCGTGCTTTTCTTTTCTGTAGAAAGGTTCATTTGTGCAGTCTATTAGATTCCAGATATAAGTGACTATCAGACATAAAAGGAGAAATAGATGGGAATACAGTTATTTTATTGACCACATCTGCGGCATGTGGAAGTTCCCAGGCCCCAGGGATTGAACTTGCACCACAGCAGCGACCCAAGCCACTACAGTGACAATGCTGGATCCTTAACCTGCTGAGCCCCAGAGAACTCCTGAAGCCACTTATTTTAGATGAGAAATGGCACGAGAGCAGTCAGAGGTGGTGAACATTGCCACCTATGTGATGGAAGCAGAGGGCACAGAAACAATCCAGCCCCGTGGCCACCACAGGTGCACCCTAGGCATTCTCACCATGGCCATTTCTCTCTGTTCCTCACAGCAGCGTGTGGCAGGGGATACCTCTTTGAGTGACTCTGGTGGCTTATGGGACGTTGGACCCTTTGTGACACACCATGCCACATGGGATGATGGCGCTACAGAGAGGAAAGAGGCCCGAGGCCACACTGGCTTGTCTCCTCTTGGCCACGGTGGGCTGCTTCGCAGACCTGGGTGAGTGTTTTCCTTCCTTTCTCGGCATCAGGCATTCTACAAGGACCCTCTGAAAAGGCCTTCCTCCTCGGGGTTGCAAAGAGCGTTTCCTTCCCAGTGGTCTTCAGGGACACGCTCAATATACAAGATGAGAAACGGTCTCGCTAACATCATATTGGTTGTGGTTTGGTATTTTAATCATTTCAAACAAATACTAGAGGAGGAATAATGATAATACTGAACTGCTTTTTTTTAAAATTTCATAATGATTTTTATTTTTTCCATTATACCTGATTTACAGTGTTCTGTCAGTTTTCTAACTGCCTTTTATTGAGCACTTAGCATTTGGCATTACGGCAGGCAGTCGACACGTGTTGTTTGTAAGCTTCCCAACAACGCTGTGAGACAGATATTATTAGCCCCATTTTACAGATAAGAATCTGAGACTCAAAAAGGTTAAGGTCCCCTGGGATTCAGACCCAGGTCTGTGCAAGTCCACAGCCTGAGCTCTTGCCCTCACACCACGCTGCTACTCCAGTCTGCTTCCCAGGAACAAGGCTGGGTTGGGGAATGGACCCAAGGACAGCAGAGCTCTTCAGAGGAAGAGCCACTCCTCGAGGTTGTCCAGGTCTGAAAGGCTGCCCGGGTGCCGTGCTTCTAGAAAGGTTTCTTGGGTGGGGGTGTCATTCACCGCTGCATCCCTGTTCTTTCTGCAGACCAGGTCCCCCAGGTCACCGTCCAGCCTTCTTCCACTGTCCAGAAACTCGGAGGAACCGTGATCCTGGGCTGCGTGGTGGAGCCCGCCTGGATGAACACCACCTGGCGGCTCAACGGGCAGGAGCTGAATGGCTCAGATGACACCCCGGGCATCCTCATCACCCGAGGGACCCTCGTCATCACCGCCCTCAACAACCACACTGTGGGACGGTACCAGTGTGTGGCCCGGATGCCTGCAGGGGCTGTGGCCAGTGTGCCAGCCACCGTGACCCTAGCCAGTGAGTGCCCCTCTCCCGTTCTCTCTCCATCCTCCACTGTTCAACCCCCCTGACGTTGTTGTACCGTCAAGGGGGCTTTACAAGCTGACATTTCCAATCAGAGAACAGTGGCTGCCCAGTCGTTTCCAAAGGCTGGAGACCTTTGTGCTCTCCGAGTAGCAATGTCTGGAGTGAGGGTCTAGAAAGAAGGGACCTTGCCAGGGCAGAACGGATTCTGCGGGCCGCAGAGCTGGGCCACGCCAGGCCTTTCTGCTTGATCACTCTCTGGTCTTAGGTGTGGTCGTGCCAGCTCTTCACTGCATTTGCACCCCCGACTCCATCCTCACAGCAGTTGCAGTCAGAGCACGTAGAGGGCTATGTGTGGTCGGAACGGGGCCCGCCCATCCCCCGTTGGCCTCCTGCCCCTCCGAGGGCCAGGCGACTTCCCAATGCCTGGAATATAGACAGCAGAACACAGTGCAGAGGGGTAAAGACAAAAGGGTAAAGAGGAAGAGATGAGGTGACAGTTTGGTCCAAAGAGGATGCCAGGAGAAGACTTCATACTACTCTTATGTATAATTATCACATGGATTGTGCCCAAGTTCAGTACAGGCATTACCTGATTTTCTGTCTATGGTTCATGGGGGAGATGAGACTGGACGATTAAACTTCCGAAGACTACAGAGCAGCTGCAACACCTGTTCTGATATGCTGGATCTTTAGCCCGGAGATACGGGTTGACCCTTGAACAACACAGGGTTGCAATCTTAGGCCCTCTGGTCGGTTAAAGATCCTCATATAACTCATAAGAGATCTTCTGCATCCATGGGTCCAACCAACTGTGGGTCCTGCAGTACTACAGTATTCATGGTGGAAAAAAAATTTGTGCCCAAGTGGACCATGCAGTTCAAACCCATATTATTCAAAGGTCAACAGTATTCAGAATCACCTCTCCTTTCCTGAAGGCTGAAGCATAGGGAACAGGGAGCTTGTTGAGAGTCTAAGGGTACTTGGATTTAACCTCTGAGAAGGTCTCCAGAGCTTGTTCCCTCGTGCTCTAGCAGGGTCGCTTGTCGCGGACAGCCCTCCTTCCACGTCACTGTCCTCCTCACCCTCCTGGACGATGTGGTTCTTTATGTTACAGGTTATACCCAAGGCAGCCAACTTCTAAAATGTTCCTTAAAAGTCAGCTAGGGTCCCCGGAGTATGAGCCATGAGTCCCAGGAGGGAAGGGGTGAGAGATGGGGAAGTAGAAAGCAGGGGAGAAAAGACACCTCCCTGCCCTCTGGTTTCCAGATGCCTAGAAGGACTTCAGTCCATGGAGGAACAGAGAATAGAACAGAGGCTGCCACCGTATTCCTGTTTTCTTGGGAAACAGCCAAGCAGCCCTGCCCTCTTCTCAGAGGAGGGAGGAAGGCAGGGTGGGTCCCCAGCTACCTCTGCAGGGGGCGAGGTGAGCCTGGGCTGCAATTGGCCACCGCTCCCTGCCAACACCCATACAGTGTAGGAGCCACTTTTCCTTTGTGGCCACAAGGAGCACTCACTGGATCTGAGAGCCAGGCCTCTGGGGAGCAGCCTGCGAGGGCCCAGTGAGGGAGGCAGGCTGGGGCCCCAGCTGGGCCCTCCCCTCCAGCCATGCTAGGGGCTGGGGGACGGTAGGTACCTGGAGATGAGGGTGGTGAGGGGTCGCCTCATCATAACAAGAAGGGCTGAGGTCAGAGCTACACTCCTTACTCCCCGGTATATTTTTAAATTAAAATTACACAGTAGAAAGTTCAGAATATATAGAATATGACGTCTTTCCACCATCCTTGGACAACCACCATTATCATTTTGGAGTATACCCTTCCAGTCTTCGTCCCTACCCATACTTTTATACTACTGAACACACAGTTGCTATCCTTATCCTCTTCCCTTTGATGTTGTATGACAAGCATTTTCCACTGGTCATTTGACCGTATTTACTTTTTCTTTTTTATTGAGTATGAACTGCATCCAGTAAAGTGCACTAATCTTAAGTGAACAACCTGGTGCATTTTTTTTTTGCGTGTATTTACCGTGTAACCCACACTCCAGCAGGCTCCTAGTTAACCTGTCCCACAGCCCCAACCAGGGCAGGAGCACAATTACTTATGGCCCTAGAGCGTCCCCAAGTAGACCCTGCTTCTCATGCTGGGCAATCAGGTCCCTGCCAGTTGTTAAGTATTACAAAGAAGAGGTGCCTTTTAGCAACTGTCGTGCCTTTAAAGGCTGATGCGTCTCCTCCAGGACACTTGCTCACCTGCAAAGGATCAGCCCTCATCTGTGAAGACTCGGGGAAACTCCATAACTTGGCCTGATCAGGAGCGAGGCTGAAACGTTGATTGTTTGAAGGAAGGGGGAGCTGGAGCGGAGATTTACTTTGTAGCCCACCTTCTGCTTCAAGGTGTAGCTGTGTGAGGAGTGGCAATTTATAGCCTTTATTTTTTAAAAAATTCCTGGCCACTTCTTTCTCTGGTGCTTGAAGGGATCTGCAGTTGGCAGTGAGGACAAAGGGAAGGGTTTGGTTGCAACCCAAGAAGCCAGAGTGAGAGAAGAGGGCGCTTGTGCAGAAGCAGAGGAGAGTCTTGTTTGAAAGCCAAGAACTATTGGCGTGTCATTTAGACATGAATCAGAAGGGAAATGTTTGGGCCTGACCAGAAAAAGGATGGAGAAGTGCTGGAAATGGAGAGAGCGGGCTCAGAGGGGGCCGAAAAAGAGGGAGTCGGTGGAGTGGAACTGCAGCCTCCCAGACTTGGAGGAGGCCGTGACGGGGTGGCGGGAAGGCGCGGGGGGGCGGGAGAAACGGGTGCTGTCTTTGGGTTAATGCCATGGGGGATTTGGCCCAGACTCAGCAGCTAGATTAAGTTTCCGAAAGCACATTCCTGAGCAGAATGGGGGCTGTGTTTTGCTGGTTGGCTGATGTGCGAGGGAGGCTGAGCGGTAGAAGGGATTACGGAAGGCACGGTCTGCATTCGGAGGCGAGGCTGGGCAGCAGCATGCTGGTGCGCGCGCACTCATACATGCACGCACACACACACACACACACACATGTGCACTCATACATGCACGCACACACAACATACACGTGCACACATACATGCGAGCGCACACATGTGCACACACATACATGTGTGCGCACATACATGTGCACACATACATGCACACACACACACATGCACGCACGCACGCACACACCCTTACCATTTCAGGCTTCTTTCTCTAACCTCTCCCACGTGCATTCAGATGTTCATCCTCATACGACGCATTTGCTGTGGGTCCCTGGCAAAACGCTGCCTCCTGCATCTTAGTGAACCCCCTAGAGATCACTGGGGGACTTTCAGTGATGGGTGCCAGGCGCTGGCCTAAGGATTCAGGAGTGTGGAGGAGGCCTCTAGCAGAACTTTCCTGGTCCAGACTGCTTTTATGCTGACGCTGGGTGTAGGGGTGCGCTTGAACTTCACCTCTGCCTGGTGACAGCTTCTGGTCTTCAGGCAAAATGGAACTACATGAAGTCCCCTCTGGGCCAACCCTCTCCTCTGGGCAGTCCTTGCCATGCCGAGAAGGGCTCCCTTCACTCTGGGTGGTGGTGTCCTTCCCAGTCTCCTCCAAAGAGAAGTTTTTATTTTTCCACGTTTTACTTAAGCTTTCTTTGTGGCGAGTCTCTCTTGCTGCTAATGCCTCTCTTCAGACCATCTTGTCTAATCCTTGCTTTGTGAAAAGCTTTGACTTTGATCTCCTTTCTTCCTCTTACCTCTCTTTTCACAAGCTTCACACCCAGAAGCCAGCCACTGTACAAGGCTCAAAGGTTCCCACCCCGTGCACCTGGACCCCTGGCAGCATTCCTCGTTCCTGGACCCCGAGTTGGCACTAGAATTGTTCTCCACACAGCACAGCAAGTAGTCACAGCCTGTCCAACAGAGCTTGCAGGCAGCATATGAAGGCTCCTTTCTTTCTTTGCTTACTGCTAGTCATCTACCATTCAGATACAGCCAAATAATTCTTCATCTTTACTTTTTTCTGCTTTTTAAATTAATTCTCCCGGTTACCCTATCATCTCTGGGTCCTAGTCTTAGTTGGAAATAAAATAGGCAGTAACTGCGTAGTGATTCTACATCTTGGAATTTTTGTCCTCCAGCTGCCGTGAAGTCCTAAGCCAGTGCTGGTTTAATCGAGAGCGGATCTGTAACCCTCTGTAAGGTCTTAAAGTGCCGGGACCAGTCGCGTACTCCTGAGTTATCCTCTCTCCGGCATCAGAGATCAGAGGCAAGGCAGCTGACAGGAAAGGAAGGAGTTCCCTTAGGCAGCTGTCTCCGTGACTCTGTGACTTTGAGGAAAGGTCAGAGGTGACAGGGGCCCTTTGTTACCATAATTTAACCCATGAGTGAAATGAGGAGCCAAACTGGTGTAATGGGAAAAAACAAGAAACTGAAACCTAGGAGCTTTCTTTTTTAGTTTTAACCCTGCCACTTAAGAGTTAGCGTGTCACTGGGCAAGTCAGTTATATCTCAGATTGTCACAACTGTGAAATGAGCACAGTATGATCATGTCCTCAGTTTTATGGCGGGGGATGGTGGTGGTGTTTTGTTTTGTTTTGTTTTTTTGAGAATGAAGCGGTAGAATATAGATAGTAATGTTTTGAAGTGTTTTATAAATTTAAGGCTATATTCATTCACCCCTTTGGTCAACACACATCTGTGGAGTGTCCTCTCACAGGAGGCTCAGGGCCCTGTGCCCGGCCCTGTGCTGTCCCACTCTGTTCTGGGAGCAGCCCTTAGGAAGACAGAGTCCGGGGGTGGGGGGCAAAGCTTCCAATCACAGCCAGAGCCAAGAGAGAGGACTGGCTTCTTGGGAAGAGAAAATGAAGCCATTTCCTGTGAATTTCTCAGCTCCCTCTGTCCGTGTGTTCTTCAACCCAGATTTCCACCTCTGAGCTGCCTTTCAGGGCAGCCCATGGTGTCACTGCACTGTGTGTTGTCGCCGTAGCCCACAGAACTGCCCATTTATACTTTGGTTCACTGCTGCTTGTTCTTCCAACTGGACAGTGTTGGTTTGTGCCAGTAGGCTGGCTGGACCCTGGCCCTTGATGTGGTGGGTTCCGCAAAAGGAAGACGTCTTCTTACTCAGCTGTCTCTCTCTCACTCGGCTTCCCAGCTCTGACTCCCATCAGACACTTCTTTCGGATCTTCTGTGCCATGACCCCGAATTAGAACAGGCCATTCAGGACAGCTGCTCACATTTTCTTAAAATATCTCTAGCTCCCTTTGTCCTTGTTTTAGTCAGGGTTCTCCAGAGAAGTAGAACTAATCCTTAAATACATATACACACACATACATATGTATATATGTACACACATATATAATTATATATACACACACATAATTTTATGGAGAACACACACACACACATATATAATTGCATGTATAAATATACACACATATGGGAAGAGAGAGAAATAGAGGAGTAGAAAAAGGGAAAAAGGGAAGAGAGAAAGATTTACTTTAAAGAATTGGCTCACAATTGTGGAGGCTGGTAAGTCCATAATCCATAGGGCCAGGCAGCAGGCTGGAGATTCATGAGTTCCACTGGGGAACCAGCAAACGAACCATTCTCCAGCCCTGAGTTCAATATCGGGATGTTTTGGAGATCGGCGTCCTGAGAATTGGGGAGTGTTTAGAATTTCCACCAGCAGCACAGCAAGGCCTGCACCCTGCTGTTGAGCATCTCAGCCTGATGCAGAAGATGGACAGCAATTACATGTTGGCTGTAAAGCCAGTCATCCAACCCATGAGTTGCCTAATAGAGATGTAAACAGATTTTAATGGGAGCTCAGGGGACGGTAATTCATTTCGATTTCAGGAGATTGGGGAAGACTAAGGGTTGAGCCTTGACGAATGTGTGTGAGACCACCTTTAATTTTTTGAGTCCCCACATACCTTTCTCAGACCTTCAGCCTCTAAGTTCAGCTCTTTACATTGTGTACTTGGACCTAAGCCCAGTGCGGTTTCTGGGGTGGTGCAGATACTTCCATAGTGAGTTAATCAAACCCTGAATTAGGATGGGGTAGCGGGAGAGACAGTCACTAAGTGGATGTATTCCTGTGGGAGGGGAAAGGAGCCCACGGCTGAAAGCTGGGGCTGAAGGGCACTTGCCAGGGTGGGTGTGAGTCTTCCCCTCCTAGGAGACGGAGAGACAGCTCCACGTGGCAGTGCAGAGTTAGAAAAGGAGGACTAGCTTGAACTTGAATTATAGCCACTTTATGCCATAAGTTTTATGTGTTTGACTTGGCCAGTTGGACAAGAAAATTACTGAAAGACAGCTTAATCCCAGAAGATACTAAGCAACTTGAATATCTAAATAGGAAATGACTAAGGAATACCTTGTAACTTTAGGCCAAAGTCATATTAACCCTTTCTGTTTTCTGCTGGATCCAGGCAGAAATTCAGGCCTCACAAGAATTTCGCCCACTATTCTGGTGAAATTTTCAACTGGCATTGGCAGTACTAATCCCATTAGGCCTGGCACGAGTGCTCAGACCACGAGTGTGGTGTAACTCAGGGCATCATGGCAGCAAATGCCTGCCCCAAACAGCCAGGGTTCCAATTCTCTATTTAGCCATGGTCAGTATTTACCAAAAGAGGACTCAAGTCCATGGCGCATCTTCTACCAAGGACATGGTTAGAGCACTTCAGCTACCCTACCATCTCCTCAATCTGTTCTTTGCACACATAGCCACATGCTTAAATAAAATCCTAGGTCCATGTCATGAGCTGAGAGAGAAGAGAAGGACCCCACAGGGTGTAAAGCAGGTTCAGCTATAGATGCAGTGAGCCAGAACAGACCTGGAGAAGCCTTTTGCACAGGAAGCTGAGGGAAGGATTGACTAGCGTGCTTGAAATCATTGGAGCCCTTTAAAGAACATGGCGCAAGATGAATCCTTAAAAATAAGAAAGTATCGAAAGAGCAAATGAGTTCCTTGGCTCCCTTTTTTTGTTGTGTGTAGGAAAGTTTAGAGAGTTCTGCTCTGATCTTGTTTCTAGACTTTCAGCCATTTTGGGAATCTAGTAATAGCCCCAGAAACAGTAAAACAGTGAGTCTGTTCTGCAAATGGAACAAAATGTTCAAACCTAAAATAAAGGACTATCACTTAATAATAGAAAAAAAAAAAAGGTAAGCAAAAAGCAAAAAAAAAAAAAAAAAAGCTTGTTGCGCCAAACAGCATTTTTGGGGGTAGAGAAAATTGTGCTTAATTTTAAATGACTGTGTTCCTTTTCTACTTAAAAATACCTGAAGACTTCAGGACTCACAGAGTAAGACTCAGGCTGCAGCGTGACACGTAAGCCCATCTCTCCGCTCTGCCTCCCACTCTGGCCCCAGCCAACTCTTCCATTTCCTTGGCTCGTCTTGCGCCATCTTTTTCGGAATGGTGCTCCATCTGCCTGGGGCAGCTTCCTTTCCATTCCCTTTCCCAGGAAGTTCCGGCCTCCCTTGAGTTAACAAATTCCTTCTCACTTTTCAAGATTCAAGTATCTTCCATCCAGGAATCTTTTTTCGACCCTCCTCCACTCCTCAGTTCTGGAGTGTGGGGTCCCCTCTTCCTGGCTTCCTTACCACCCCATGTTTACTTCTCTGGCCCTGTCCTGCCACCTCCTTTTTGCACTTCGCCTCTGTGACTGCCACACTGCTGCACAGGGGTTCTGGCACTCAGCCTGCAGAGAATGACTTACTGAGCCACGTAAGATGCGTTCGAAATCTAGAAGCTCAAAAAGGGTATGCAGAAGGGGAACAAAGATTTCTTCACCAAATTCCTATATATTAAAAGTTTTAAGGAAGTGAATAGGAAGGGATAAAGCAGAATTCCTGGCATGGCTCAGCGGTTAATGAACCCAACTAGTAGCCATGAGGACTCAGGTTCGATCCCTGGCCTTGCTCAGTGGGTTAAGGATCCAGTGTTGCCATGAGCTGTGGTGTAGGTCACAGACGTGGCTTGGATCCAACATTGCTGTGGCTGTGGTGTAGGCCAGCAGCTACAGATCCAATTGGACCCCTAGCCCGGGAACCTACATATTTTAGGCCGTGGATGCAGCCTAAAAAGACAAAAAATAAAATAAAAATGTTAAAACAGGATGAAGCAACAACTCAGGATACAAACAGGTTGAAGATACAAATAGATTCAGCGAGGGCGTAGACAAATTGATGGATGTCAGAAGCATAAGGCTCTTGAAAAGATGTTATTTAGAGAAGATTCTGGAACCTTCGAAGGGAGATGATGCCAGTGAATGAGGCTTCGCGTCCTACCAGGCAACCCATGGGACGCTGGGGGAACAGTGGATGGCCGGCACAGGGAGACACCACTGATTATAGGACCATGTAGTTCCCAGGTGTGTGAGTGGGTGGGAAAAATCGGAACCACAGTGGGCCCCACTGGCCTTAAGACAGCGCCCCAGTTCTCCCACCTAGAATCCTGTTTTTAAGGGCCATGCTGGAGGGCCCACCTCCATGGTCCCTCTGAGCACCTTGGCCTCCATCTCTCTCCCTTCCTGCACAGGCCGCCAGCCTGCCAAAGACTATGCCAGGATCCAGCTCTGGCTCTGATGAGTCCAGACCACCAGGACTCACATTAATTTTCCCATTGCTGAATTTCTAGTTTATATTTGGTTGATCAGAGAAATATGTGTGATGTGGGTTGCTGGCAAGTAAATCTCTTTTTTTTTCCTTCCCCTCTCTCTTTGCTCAGTGTAATTTTTCAAACCGTTTTATTCCTTCATCTAGTCCAAAAAGAAACGCCCCAGTTTTGCTAGCCAGCCCTACCTCAGAGCAGCATTGAAGTCAGATAAAGGGGATGGTCTGCAGACGTGTTCTCTTGTTCATCTGGCTGCCAGACTCAGTGAAGAAATGGTTCCCATCCTTGACTTATTTTTAAGGATTAAGAGCATTCCTCCTTCTCATGTCTTTTTTTAAAAATTATTTTTAATTGGTTCAAGCCAAGAAATTCCTGAAGCATTAGGCCAGTTTATTGCAAATCATTTAATGACACTGCAAACTAAGTTCTTTTTATTTCCCTCCTCCTTCCTCTCTCGCCTCCTTTTATGCCCTCTCCTCTCCTGCCCACCTTCCGTCTTGACTTTGATCTTCTGCCTTCTCCCCCCACACCCCGCCTCCGGGTTCTTTCATCTCTTCCTCATCCTCCGCTTTCTCCCACTGCTCAAAGCTGGGTGCACACCCCACCTTAAAGGAAAAGAAAGAAACACAAGATTTAACAACGACTGTGTTTGGCATCTGCAAAGGTTTTTTTTTTTTTCTTCCCCATAGAAACTTGTTTTTATTTAAATAAAGAGAGTATGCTTTGCTCTCATCAGAAAGTGTGTTTGAGAAATTTCATGTCATGTTTCCACGGCTGTCAGGAGCGAGCTTTAAAGCCAGAATTATTTGTGCAATCGAACGAGCAGAAAAAAATACTCAAGAGAGCAAATATATTTACCCACTCTTCCTGCCTACAGAGGGAGAAGGAGTACTCACGCCACCAACCGCCTTTCGAGTTTTCTCTGGAGACGGAGGTAACCTAACTAGGCTGGAATACTGGTGAGGGCAGCAGGGACCGCGCGTGGGGACACCACTCTTGCAAATTGTTGTACTCGGCCTTGTGTGCTGTTTTGAACTGTCTTTTCTATTAGAGTAAAGCTCCCTGTGGTTAGGAACTCTGGCTTTGTCTTCTTGGTATTTTCTGCAACTTCTGACTGGCTGAGTGAAATGCATCAGTGATGCCTGGAGGGATAGTGTTGTGCCAGATGCTGACTCCAGAAATACGCTGATTCTGCCCAGCCTTGTGGGGTCACAGTTGGGTTTGCCTTCAGCGGTTTGTGTGCCAGGGCGACGGACCAATAATAGGCTTAGTCACTGCCCAGGATGTGTGGCTTCTGAGAGGCCTGCCCATCTCGCAGTAAACTCCTTCCACCATCAGGAGCCAGGCACTCCCACCTCTAACAGAAGCACCATCAGGCTCCAGCCTCCGCCCCGCTTGTGTATTCCATCGCCATGGTTTTCCACTGGTAGAGCCCTTTATTTCCGAAGGCTGATCCTGGAGTCGTGCCAAGCTATGGCTCCTCGGGTGACTCAGCGATCACAAGTCGTGATGCGATTCTTTGCTCACCAGCAAAGCAGTTGAGGGCACAAAAGAGCCCCTGCATTGCCAGAAGCCACACAGGGAGGCAGTGCTGAGGACCCTTTGCCTGTGCCGCCGCCACCTCCAAGTCCATCTGTAGATCCGTGAGCCACGGGCTCTTGATTTTTCTTCCCTTGCACCTTAGCCGTCTTTCCAAAGGTGCGGGGAAGGGCTGCAGGAATACTCCATTAGGGCAAAATCCTTCTCTGTCTTCCAGCGTTGGCTGAAGACACAGCAGGCCAGCAGGGGGACAAGTTGAGGCCTGGCGGCCTGGAGAGTTAGGGAGTAGAGTTATCAGTCAGCCCAGAAATTTGCCCAAGGCCATGGGTCTGCTGAGCCAGCTGGCAGCTTTGCCAAGTGAGCCCAGTGTGGTGCCCCATCCAAGCCTCGGCACATAGGTACAGGCCGGTCCTGCGATCCCTGAGAATAGGCAGGAGGGAAGGACAGGGCTGGCTAGACATGAGAAATGCCCACGTAGGGTGAAAGCCAAAATGGTTTTGTTTTGGGGTTTTTTCTGGTTTTAGAGCTACAACCACAGCATATGGAAGCTCCCAGGTTAGGGGTCGAATTGGAGCTGCAGCAGCCGGCCTACCCTATAGCCATAGTAACACAGGATCCCAGCCACGTGTGTGACCTACACCTGGCAACACCAGGTCCTTAATCCACTGAGCGAGGCCAGGGATCGAACCCTCATCCTCACAAATACTAGTCAGATTCATTTCCCCTGAGCCACATGGGAACTCCTAAAAGCTAAAATGTTTTTAACCATTCAGCTGCACTCATGGAGATGGGGATTTTGGTAACTCCGTGCAGCCTCCACCTGAAGGCCCTGTCTTACCTGACTTCTTTCTGAAACAGAATGGAACATTGATTTGCCTAGGAGAAGACAGGGGAGAAGAAGCCCACATGCCTTGAAGTTAATGTTAGGTTTATTGATGACACAGGGGGTGCTTCGCTGAGGCACAGGGGAGGTTTATTGATGACACAGGATGTGGCTTTGCTGAGGCACAGGGCCCACTGTAACAGGACACGTAAAGTCTATAAAAATTGGAGGATAAGCCGACAATTAAGATTGGACAGTTTTGTGTTATGAGAATGCACGTGCATACACTAGATATTATAACTGAATCCGCAGTTCTACTGAGCCTTTTATTTGTCAAGGAAGGATCAAGGCTAGAAGGTGGTGAGAAATTCAGAGGGGCTCAAGATAAAACTTGTCAACTTGTCATTTTACATGTGATCCTGGTGGTGGCAGCCACACCCACATGCCCCTAAAAGTTTTTATGTTCCTTCTTTTTTCCCCCAAGGCCAAGAAAGTAGGAGCCTGATGTACCCATAAATGTGAAGAGGAAACTCAAAGCACATTACATGGTTCGTGTCTGAAAAATTCCTGTAATCTATGCCTTCAAGGCTCTAACAAAAATGATGCATCAGAAGATACACGTTCCATTAAAAAATTGAGTGATTAGGAGTTCCTGTCGTGGCTCAGCAGTTAATGAACCCCCCCTAGTATCCATGAGGATGCAGGTTCGATCCCTGGCCTCGCTCAGTGGCTTAAGAATCTTGCACTGCCGTGAGCTGTGGTCTAAGTTGCAGATGTGCCTCAGACCCCAAGTTGCTCAGATCCCGGCAGCTACAGCTCCGATTTGACCCATAGCCCGGGATTAGAAGGCGAGGAACTGTTCTATATAGAGCCTCGATGTTATGGGCTTTCTCAGAAAGAACAGAGTCCTGTGACTAATAAGGAAGGTCCATCAACTCAGAGATAGCCCCAAAGACCAGGGCTTCTGATCTGCTGAGAGCTGAGAAACAAGAGTGGGCCTCTTGGCATTTGATTAGTGCAAACAAGTTAATAAAATAGCTGGAAGAATGGACAAAGAGAGGATGCAAAAGAGGAGTCTGAGGGAAGGTAAGAGGATTAAAGCTGCAAAAACATTCGTCTAATGGATTTCTCAGACACACCAGCCAACAGGCAAGGGCAGGTGTCCTGTCAAGCCATTTCCCCCGTGAAACTCAATCCATCATTCTGCAGCCAGGCCTGCTAACCTCATTTGTAACTGACAGGCCTGCCCCTTATTTTCCCAGGAAGGCACTCTGAGCAGCCCGGGGACTCGCCAGGAAACAGGCTTTGCAGACAAAGGGGCCTGAACAGGCTGGTTTCCTTCATATGCAGCCAACTAGATCTCTCTGCATCTGCCCCTCATCTGGTGGCTGATTAGGCTGTTATTGATCATGAAGTCTCTACCCTTCCTTGGCCTCCTTCCTGCCCCAAAATACTAGAAAAGCGGTACTCTGATTTTCAGATCGTTCATCACTTCATTACTTGCCTTTGATCCCTTAGTGAAACTCAACTTTTGCTCTAGCAGCCAAATTGGGAGTGTTTGTCTGGTGAAGCAATAGCTAAAGCTTAAGCTTGCAGGGGGCGGCGGCAGCGGAGTGGGGGGCGTGCAGGACCAAGGACCAAATTGCTGCTTATTTGTTTTGAAGCCTGGAAGCTCGCCTGCCAGTCTGCCCTTGTGGGGAGCTAGAGGCCCAGCTGGGGTGTCCTGGGTCCTGCCTGCATGGGCTGTTGTGCACATGTTGGCATCAGAACAGAGGGGCTATCTGGCCGCATGGCTGACCGGCACCCAGCTTTCTGCCTCCCCCGCTGCACAGCTTGCTGTCTCCAAGCGGGAGTTCATTGTCAGAGCATGTAGAAGGAGCCAAGAGGGGCCCAGGGGGTGCATAGAGGCTTCTAGTATTGGGTCAGTGAGGTGGGTCCATGGAGCAGGTTCCGTGCATGGATAAGCCCTCAGTTACAATGGGGCAGGAGCCCGGGGCTGTGAAGATGGAGATGGCATTCTGATGCCAGACTCCTTTCAGCTGCTCACATCTTTCCTGCAAAATGATCTGTCTAAGTACTTTCTTGCTTGAGGCAGATTTTCTTGGAATGAGGTAAAGAAAAGGAGGAGGATGAAACAAAAAACTCTTGGTGGAGTAGTTTTAGATTTATTAGACCATGCAAGAGAGTGCTTCTAAGCGACCGAGGAATTTTCCAGATGCCCCTGAGCTCACGCTCGCTCACGGCTTACCTAACAGGGAGCCTCTTGACTTGGCGGGTATAGCATGCACTGTGCTGAGGAGGATTAGGCCTTTGCGGTGTTGAAGCGCCTTGCTTTTGAAAAGCAGACCGAAATATTCAGCTAGAACACGCTGAGCACAGGCAGTCCGCCCTTTCCCACAGTCCATGTCTTCCTCTCAGAGGGAAAGCGCATCCGCCCTCTTGGCTGAGCGGCTCAGCCAGGACTGGGCTACATAGTTTGTGGGGCCCAGTGCAAAATGGAAATGTGAGGTCCCTCGATGAGACATTTAGAATTTTACGTTGGTGACAGCAGAGCATTAAGCCACGGATTGGCCTCTTTTAGGCACGAGGTCTGGTGTAGCTGCACGGGTTGCACGCCCGTGAGACTGGTCTTGGACACAGCCTCCCAAACTATTGACTCAGCAAGGACTTAGCGAGCATTTGGTGTATTCCGAATACTGTGCAGTGGGGCTTGGGGTTGGGGCATGGAGTGCAAAACTGATAGTTTGCCCACTAGGAATTTGCAGTGTATTAGGGTCAGATATCACAAACACAAAATCATGATGAAATAATTCTTTAAAAGCCCAGAAGGCCCTACACACACACACACACACACACACACACGGAGGAATATATGAGATTTCTCACCTTGACCCACAGGAATTACTTGTTCAGCATGGGAAGTGAATTGGGGCCATAGAAATCAGGCATTCTATTGTCATTTTTGCCACACTGCTCCATGAATAGCATTTACATTTAATTTTTTTAATTTAAATTTTTTTTAATTTTATTTTTGTCTTTTTAGGGCCACACCCGTGGCATATGGAAGTTCCCAGGCTAAGGGTCGAATCGGAGCTGTAACCGCTTGCCTACACTATAGCAATGCCAGATCCAAGCCACATCTGTGACCCACACCACAGCTCATGGCAACACTGGATCTTTAACCTGCTGAGCTAGGCCAGGGATGGAACCTGTGTCCTCATGGATACTAGTCAGGTTTGTTAACCGCTGAGCCATGACAGGAACTCCATTTTTCTAATTTAAATTTTTAAAATTTACTTTATTGAAGTGTTGATTGGCAATGCTGTGTTAATTTCTACTGTATAGCAGTGTGATTTGGTTATTTATATATATGTTCTTTTTCATATTCTCTTCCATTATGGTTTATCACAGGATATTAAATACAGTTCCCTGTGCTATAAGTAGGACCTTGGTTTTCATCCATTCAGTACATAATAATTTAATTACCGTGTACTTCTTATTCCACGTGTATTAGATCTGTTTTACCTCTGTCCTGTGACCGCAGAAGTAACCTCTCGAGAAACATTCTACTTTCAAAATAGCCACACTTAAAGGTTGGCCACACTTGGATAAAAGGTTCACAGAAATTTTGTTGCACTAGGCCTTGGAGCTCATAATGTAGACCCACCTCGACTGTAAAAATTTGGGTTCACAAACTACATAAATGGGCATCCTGTACCTGACTTGAGAGGCCCAGCTCCAAGATAACCTTCTGTTTGGTCATTCAGTATTCACTGAGCATCTGCTTGGACCAGGCCCTAGGTGGAGTTCAGAGGATACACACATGAGCACAGAGGGACAACAATCCTTTCACAGAAACAGAAAGGCTTTCCTGCCCTGCCCTGGCTTGGATGAGAACTTCTGGAAAGTTCCATTCAGTGGGAAACCTCCTGCCCTCCCTGAGCGCCTTCATCACCGGGCTCTATGGTGACAGTAGTTTGTTTTTGGTAATTACCTCATGTCTTCTGTGAGAAACCTGATCCCTCCACTCCTGCTGCCTTGTCTGGGAACCAACCACACAGGCAGGTAGAGTCTTGCCATGAATTGTGAATGGCAGTTACACCGTGATGCTGTCAGTTCTCCAGAGCTGAGCAGAATGTGGTGTGGTCAGCATTCAGAGAGGGTGCCTCCAGGGCTTTCTGAGTACCTTCATGGAGAGAGTGTCTGAGTAAATATTTTCATCTCTCTTATCTTATTCTCTCTTAGTTGTATTTCCTCTCTTAAATTCAGCTACCATCCTGAAAACCAAATTTAGAATGTGGTTTTGTTACACAAATGGCCCATTTTGTTCAGCAACATCAGTGATTTGGCTCAAACAAAGAGAGTTTTGTTGTTTGGACTGTTGGGTTGTTTGGGAAACATCCAGCTTTTGTTCCAGATGGATCTCAAGCCTCTCCAGTTTAAATCCCAGTCTTCCTGCCACAGAGCAAAGCTAGGCGAGACTGCAGCCTGGTGCTGGGACCCTAAGCTCCCCTGAATTCTACTGCCATTTAACCACAGTGGGCACCTGCCTTAGAAAGCCCTTTGGGCATCCACAAATCCCCTCCCCCAGTCCTGAGAAAGAATTAGCCATGATGTGACTTAGAGTGTAATCGGTTCTCCAAGGATGCGGAGGGGAGGCCAGTGGGTACAGAGGGCCGACTAACAGCACAGCACGGTTGTATGTAAGGTACTTAAGCATCTGCAGATTTTTGGCATCCACTGGAGCACCTGGAAGCAGTCCTGAAGGACACCGGGAGAGGACTACATAGCTCCTGGGTAGCAAGAATCAGCCTTCTGGTGGGAACCAGGGTTAGCAATTGAGCAGATTTGGGTCTGTCAGTTTTCAGCGGATGTCTGAGAACCAGGGAAGGCTATTCTTGATTGAACTGGAGAAAAGACATACGTATTCTTTCGTTGTTCCCTTCAATCTCCATGAGCCTAGCTATGCCAGGACATTTGTGCCTTGATCCTGCTTGTTCGCTCACCTCTGGAACCTCCAGCCAGGTTCCATGGGGCCAGTGGGCCTAGCCAACCTGCCCCCGCCTCCAATGGCAATGTAACAAAAGAGGCGGGTCTGTGTCACAGGCATCACTTGATGGAATTCTCTACACTCCCACCCCCACCCTTTAGCTTATATACACCCAGTTATACACGGGGTGATGCAGGCCATACGTGGCTTTCTGTAAGCTCCTCTAGACAACAGAAGGTTGGAGGAAGGATTCAGAGCACCCCCCCAACAGGGGGCCCCCAGTGTGTGAGGTTCTTACAGCTGTTGCTTGTGACCGAAGAGAGAGGCTCAAGCCCACCCTGAAATGTTGCACCATCTGCCTTGCTCCTTCACTGAGGCCCAGCCGGTCCGTTTCCTTCTCTCCACAGATCTCCAGGACTTCAAGTTAGACGTGCAGCACGTGATCGAAGTCGATGAGGGGAACACGGCTGTCATTGCCTGCCACCTTCCTGAGAGCCACCCAAAAGCCCAGGTCCGATACAGCGTCAAACAGGAGTGGCTGGAGGCCTCCAGAGGTGAGCGAACAAGCAGGATCCCAGAGGCCCAGGCCGGGAGGGAAGCCGGCCGCCTCTGCTGTGCTTCCCGGACTCCCATCGACACACCAACAGCCCTCTCCCTATGCTTGTGGGCTGCCTTCTACCTTAGCTCTGCGGAATTCTAAAGGCCACAATCTCTGTTGTGGAGATCCCCTGCCCAGTCACGAGGGCTCTCTTCCTGCCCTGGCAGATGTTGCTGAACTGCTGCCATTTGGTCAGAGCAGCTCTCAGCTCAGGGTTCTAGATTTTCGCTGTGCAAGCTCCCTGCCACCAGGCACATGCAGGAAGGCTGCCTGAGGAACCAGAGATTCCTGGAGCCGTGCGGTTCCTGGTGGGAGGTGGGGCTCTTCCCCCCATAGCAGAGGGGTCTGTATGGTGGCACTTGACATTCTCCATCTCCCTGTCTTCTTGCTAATGCACCCGTCTCAGCCATCACAGTGGACACGACAGCTGATCAAGGGGGGAGACCAAGCTTTGGTCCACACAGTGCCTGCATGGAAGGAAGCTATGGCTTAAGACCAGATCAGCTTCTTCCCACAACTGACCTGCACTCAAGGCCAAGTAGACCCTATGGCGAGACACCACATCTCAAACTATCTACCATTATTATTTATTTACTTTTGTCCTTTTGAGGCTCTACCTGAGGCATATGGAGGTTCCCAGGCTAGGGGTCGAATCGGAGCTGTAGCTACTGGCCTAGACCACAGCAACAGCAACGCGGGATCCGAGCAGCATCTGAGACATACACAGAATGTATCCTTAATGGGTTAAGGATCCAACTCATGGAAACACCGGATCCTTAACCCACTGAGCAAGGCCAGGGATTGAACCTGTGTCCTCATGGATGCTAGTCAGATTCATTTCCACGGAGCCTCAATGGGAACTCCTCAAACTGTCTATCTTTTAAAATGTCCTAGAGATTTTTAAATATTTTTGTTGACCTTCTGGTTATGAAAGGAGTATATGTTTACTATAGAAAACACAAAAAGTTGTTTTTTTTTTTTTTTTTTTTTGCTTTTTAGGGTTGTACCCGCACCATATGGAAGTTCCCAGGCTAGAGGAACAGCTGCTGGCCTACGCCACAGCCACGGCAACACAGGATCCTAGCTGCATCTGAGACCTACACCACAGCTCATGGCAACGTCAGATCCCCAACCCACTGAGCAAAGCCAGGGATTGAACCCGCACCCGCATGGATTCTAGTTGGATTCGATTCTGCTGTGCCACAATGGGAACTCACCAAAAAATTATTTTTTAAGAGGGTAAAAAGCCTAATCCTGTCACTGAGAAATAACTGGAGACTGAGAGGAGTATAAATTTCTCCTGTCCCTATCCGAAGCCTGGTGGTAGCACCTCAAGCCGGTCTGCCTATCCCACAAGAGTCAGGGGCATTTTCTGTTCCATCTGGCATTTACCTAAATAGCTCGTGCCTGGGATGGCCCAGGGACAGGCAGGCACCAGACTCTGTGATCCCAGATTGTAGGGATATCTGGGCTGCCAAGGGCAGGCCACCAGAAGGCTTAGAGTGGGCAGCCTGTCCACTGTCCAGCAAGCTAAAAACCTTTCCATGGGCTGGGGTGTCCAGAAACTGTATGAATCCTCTGTAGAAAGAAGCTGAACTCAGCCCTGGGACCCTCACCTCCATGCATCCCTTGTCCAGAAGCAGACAGAGCCTAGCGGGCCAGTGCTGCACAGAGAAGGGCTTCAGTGGTATTCATGGAAGGGTAGGGACTGGCGTTAGAATGGTCCCATGGCTCAACAGTGAGGTGGCTCAGAACTGTGACCATGACACAGATGTGTGGGAGAGTCAATTCCCTCCTTCCTGGTGGTTTGCAGAAATGGTCATCTCATCTCCCAGTGGGCAGCATGGGCCCCTCAGTTCCTACAAGTGGCTGGTAGACAGCACACATAACATTTCACAAGTGAGGAAACAGGATCTGAGAGGCTAATTAACTTTCCCAAGATTGCACAGTGTACAGCAGATCCAGAACCTAAGTCCAGGTCCGGTGGACCCCCAATCCTGCTTCCTTTCCATACTACCCAAGCTCCCTTAAAAGTGTAAAATGCTCTTCTAGGATTTGTTGTAAAGCTGGTTTAGTGTTGCAGAAATCTCTTAGCTTTTGCTTATCTGTAAAGGTTTTGATTTCTCCTTCAAATCTGAATGAGAGCCTTGCTGGATAAAGTAATCTTGGTTGGAAGTTTTTCCTTTTCATCACATTTAGTATATCATGCCACTCCCTTCTGGCCTGCAGGGTTTCAGCTGAAAAATCTGCTGATAACCTTATTGGGGTTCCCTTGTATGTCATTTGTTTCTTTTCCCTAGCTGCTTTCAATATTTTCTCTTTGTCTTTAATTTTAAAATGTTCTTCCACAGGCCTGTGTACAACTTTGGGTGGTGATGGGGCGTCAGCCAGCCAGTTTTTTGGCTGGTTGGTTAGTTTCATTCCTGGCACTTTGTGGCACTTGGTGCAAGTGTTTATGGGGAGAGTAATATTTTCAGAGTGGGCTTGTTGGGACTCTGGTGAACACCTCCTGGTTCCTGCCCTCCCCCCCCCCACCACCAGCCTTTTTGGGAGCCGCTGAGTGCAGTGCTCTGGGCCCAAACTCATCCCACGTTCCCCTTGTCCTCAGATAATTACCTGATCATGCCGTCAGGGAACCTCCAGATTGTGAACGCCAGCCAGGAGGACGAGGGGATGTACAAGTGCGCCGCCTACAACCCAGTGACACAGGAAGTGAAAACCTCTGGCTCCAGCGACAGGCTGCGCGTGCGCCGTAAGGGCCTGGGTCTGGCTGGTGGAGGGGGCCTGGGGGGAGCCACAGTCCACGCTTCCGCTCTGTATTCTCCGAAGTGTGGGGCGGGGGAGCTGGGGCCAGTGAGTCACCCAGGCCTCAGGACGCAGCCAGGGTGGGGGTCCTGTCCCCGCTGGCCAGCCCAAGTGCCAGCCTCTCACTGCACGTGGCCCTGAACTTGGCTCAGGGGTGGGCGAGCCTGCTGGTCACATCTGAGCCCTAACTCCTGCCTTTTGACAGCTTTCCCTCACCTTGTTCCTTTCAGTGGGGGGGCAGGTTGGGACGCGTGTGTCGGTAGTGGGACAGGCTGGCCATAGTGTACGCATAGAAAAGATGACCAGGTCTTTGTGCCTGTATGAGCTCACCAGGCCTGCCTTGCACGAGGCCAGGCTGTGCCTGTGCTGTCTCCACCATAGAGGTGCCCAGCACCTCCCTCCGGAGAAAGTCCCTGGAGGTCCCCCATTTATATGAAAACCACAGCTACCTTGGGGGAGCACTTCCTATGCAGCAGGTACTTTTCTAGGCTCCTGCTTGGTCAGTGAAGTGACATCTTAGCGGAGCTAGGTCTTAAGAGTTGGCACCAGAGGCTGACTTACTCCGAGGAAGCTAATGAAACAAAACTTCAGGGGGCCCTCAGCTAATTTTGCATCTGTAATCTTTTTTGTTTTTTAAAAATTTTTATTATAGTTCATTTACAATGTTGTATCAATTTCTGCTGTACAGCAAAGTGACCCAGTCATACATTATATATATATATATATATATATATATATATATATATATATATATATATACGTTTTTTCCTCACATTCTCTTCCCTCATGGTCTGTCCCAAGAGACTGGATAGAGTTCCCTGTGCTGTACAGTAAAATCTCATTGCTTATCCATTACAAATGTACTAGTTTGCATCTACACACCCGAAATTCCCAGCCCATCCCACTCCCTCCTCCTCGGCAACCACAAGTCTGTTCTGTCTGAGTCTGTTTCTGTTCTGTAGGTAGGTTCACTGTGCCATCTTTTAGATTCCACAAATAAGTGATAAGGTACATATGGTATTTGTCTTTCTCTTTCTGACTTTGTAATTTCGTGTTCTTTTTCTTCAAGAAGGCCTCCCAAGCTGGGTGAATTTGTCTTCTAAACACCGGATAGGCCCCTGGTTGGCACATGAAGCAAGATCACACACACAGGCTCCTTGGGTTCCTGAGGGAGGCCCCGTGGAGGGAGAATGGGGTTCCTTTCAGTCAGTCTCTGCAGTTTCTCCCCCAGCCTTGAAATGACTCGCTGCTTCCTCAGCTGAGCACCTGATGAAATACCTGATTCACTGCTGGACGTGAGAAATGCTCATCTTTAAGCAACACGTCCTGTCCAGCTCAGCAGGACACGCATTTCCTGCTGAGCACAGTGTCTCCCTGGGAGAGATCCTCAGGAACTGAGCCCCGAGGGTGGGGCTTGCGGGACACGAGGGGTCCTGCCTCCCCTCTGGTCCTTGGTCTCAGGGTGCGCTTACTGAGTGCAGTGAGAAAAGTCACCTGCACCATTTGAATTCTCTGTCTACCCCTCGTCTTTCTCTCTTTGTCAGAACACTCCATTAACCTTATTATATGTCGTGTCGATGCCGCTCCACTGCTGTCTGCAGACAGCTCGCCGCAGGAGGACCTTATTTCCCATAAGGAAACCAAGGCCCAAGGGGACTGGTGGCTTGTCCCATTTCACATAGGTCTAAGCCCCTGAGGGGCTGTTTGATTCCAAACCTACATTCTCCCGGCTGCTGCCTGGAGCTGGGCCATCGGAAAGCCGGGCAGAGGGGATCCTCTGCCCCCAGTCCTGGTCCCACATGCCGTCCTTCCGCTCCCCGTCCCTCCAGGCTCCACCGCCGAGGCTGCCCGCATCATATATCCCCCAGAGGCCCAGACCATCGTTGTCACCAAAGGCCAGAGTCTCATCCTGGAGTGCGTGGCCAGTGGGATCCCACCCCCGAGGGTCACCTGGGCCAAGGACGGGTCCAGCGTCGCCAGCTACAACAAGACGCGCTTCCTGCTGAGCAACCTCCTCATCGACACCACCAGTGAGGAGGACTCGGGGACCTACCGCTGCATGGCTGACAACGGGGTCGGGGAGCCCGGGGCCGCGGTCATCCTCTACAACGTCCAGGTGTTCGGTGAGTGTCTCCTGCGGACCGTCTTCTCCTCGGCCTTCTCTTATTTGCAGGCCTTTCTAGAAGCTCCTAAGCCGAGGCCCAGACAGGGTCGAGTGCCTTGTGAGCGGTCACGTGCCCTGAGTGATGGAGGAGAACTGAGAGCGCGGGCGGCCTCGGAGCCCAGGGACTCTTTCAGCCCTTCTCTGTCATGACTATGATGAAGGAGATGGGGGGCCTTTCCTCTCCTCTCCCAGCAGCCACGGGGCAGGAAGGAGCCTTCCTGACAGCGGTTCCCTGCGCGGCCTGTCGGGACCTGGACGGAAGGACTCAGCCTTCCTTACCCCCGTTCTGGTTTCCTGGCAGAACCCCCCGAGGTCACCATGGAGCTGTCCCAGTTGGTCATCCCGTGGGGCCAGAGCGCCAAGCTCACCTGTGAGGTGCGCGGGAACCCCCCACCCTCGGTGCTGTGGCTGAGGAATGCCGTGCCCTTGACCTCCAGCCAGCGCCTGCGGCTGTCCCGTCGGGCCCTGCGGGTGGTCAGCGTGGGGCCCGAGGATGAAGGCGTCTACCAATGCATGGCCGAGAATGAAGTTGGGAGCGCCCACGCCGTGGTCCAGCTGAGGACCGCCCGGCCAGGTGAGTGCAGCCCACGGGGCTGAGGTTCCAGCAAAATATTTACAGAACCTTTTTTTTTTTTTTTAAATGAAATCCAACTTAAAACCCCAGCGTATGAAATAAAGTGGCTTTTAGTTGTCAGTTCAAATTTACATGAATTTGGAGTTCCCATCGTGGTGCAGCAGTTAATGAATCCAACTGGGAGCCATGAGGTTGCTGGTTCGATCCCTGGCCTTGCTCAGTGGGTTAATGATCCAGCCTTGCTATGAGCTGTGGTGTAGGTCGCAGATGTGGCTTGGATCCGGTGTGGCTGTGGCGTAGGCTGGCGGCTACAGCTGCGATTGGACCTGTAGTCTGGGAACCTCCACATGCCGCGGGTGCGACCCTAAAAAAATAAAAAAAAATTAAAAAAAAATTTTTTTACATGAATTTACTAAGTCAGCAATGCAAATTTTCAGAAGGGAAAATGACCCATTTAACTGTTATATTTAAAAAAAGAAAACCAACAAACAAAACCCCTTGCAAATTAGTTTTAATTTGTGCCGCAGTAGAGCGGGAAAAGGCCCAGACTGTGCCATGGTTGGATCCCAAATGAAGGAGGCACGTCCCCACTCTGAATAGGCGTGAGAAAGAAGGCCCAGGTTCCTGCACCTCAGGAGTAAATTGAGATAGTTCACTCAAGGCACACCTGGTTTGTGGGAGTTCCATTGTGGCTCAGCCGTAACGACCCTGACTAGTATCCATGAGGACTCAGGTTTGATCCCCGGCCTCACTCAGTGGGTGCAGGATCCAGCGTTGCTCTGAGCCGTGGTATAGATCCCAGACACAGCTTGGATCTGGTGTGGCTGTGGCTGTGGCATAGGCCAGCAGCTAGAGCTCAGATTCGACCCCTAGCCTGGGAACTTCCATATGCCACAGATGTGACCCCCGCCCCCCAGAAAAAAAGACACACCTGGTTGCACGCAGGAAAACCAGCAGGCAGCATGAAGCCTGGGCAAGGGGCATCAGGCTGCCTTTCCCTCCTGCTCAGGCTGGGGTGCAACCCTGTCTCTTCCCACGGAGCCTGGCTGTGTTTCAAGGGGGCCAGTGGTCACCTCGGGTGGTGAGCTGAGGGCTCTTCCTGCCCTAGCAGCCCTTCCCTCTGACTTCTCTGTTTTCTCCACGGAGGCAACAGCGCGGTAGGTGCCAGAAGACTTAACTGCTCCTCCTCACCTTCTCTTTCCTGCTCGGTCCTCCAGGTACCACCTTGCAGCCATGGCAGGATGCCAGGCCCGACACCGCCACAGCTCCCACGCCACCCTCCAGAGCCGGAAGCCCTGAGCAGATGCTGAAGGGCCACCTGGGACTCCTGAGGCCGCCGGCGTCCGTGCAGCCAGCCTCCCCACAGTGCCCCGGAGAGCAGGGGCACGGGGCTCCTGCCGAGGCGCCTGTCATCCTCAGCTCACCCCGCACCTCCAAGACTGACTCCTATGAGCTGGTGTGGCGGCCTCGGCATGAGGGCGGCAGCCGGGCCCCGATCCTCTACTACGTGGTGAAACACCGCAAGGTATGGTGCCTGGCGCTGTGCCACGTCTCGGTGAGGCTGGGCGGGCGTCTCTGCCTGCTGGCCATCTCCCCTTGAGCTCCTGAAGCCGGGACAAGCTGTCCCCGCTGGCGACCGTGACATTTTCCCTCCAGCATGCTTTCCTACCACCTCCCAGCAAGCTGGTTGTGAGTTGGGCATTTGGGAGCCCGAGAGGCCCAGGAAAAAGCCCTGGGTGTGCCTACAGGTCTGAGCCCCGTGCACCAGCTTCTGGTCCCCAGGAGAGTTCATAGGCTGCCTGCTAACCTTTGCCCATCTTCCCATTTTCTCTTTGCCATTTGTTGATGTTGTTTATTTTCCTTTCTTTTTTTTTTTTTAACCTGAGTAAGCTTGCTGAGTACATACCTGCAGGAACTCTGGCGTGGCAGGCTAGCTCCAAAGCCAGGAAAACAAATATTTGTGAACAAGTGTTTTCTCTGAGGGTTACAGAATATCCTTTCAGTTAGTTCTCAGGACTCCTCATGGCTCAGGTCTGACAAGCAGGCGTTTGAGCTAAAAGCACATCATGTTGTTCAGGACCTCAGCTATTTCTTCTTGACAGAAGGAAGTCTGTCCAGGTGGATGTTTTGGGAGCTCTCCAGGAGGGGATCTGGCTCTGATGGGATCCAGGGACAGAGCTGGGCCAGCCCATGCTCTCGGACACTGTGCCCTCAGAGGCAGGATGGGGCCCTCAGGCTGCCACCCTCATTCAAGGCTATGCTCTCATTGCTCTTACTCCTCAGGGGAGAAGGACATGAAATTCCCTTTAAGAAAATATCCTGGGAGTTCCCTGGTGACTCAGTGGGTTAAGGATCAGGCATTGTCCCTGCTGTGGCTGGGGATGCTGCTGTGGTGTGGGTTCGATCCCTGACTCTGGAACTTCTGCATGCCATGGGTGCAGCTGGAAAAAAGAAAATATTCTGGAAAACATGTCTGTTTATCCCAGGGGCATGCTGTTTTCTTCCTGAGGCCATTCTTTAGACAGTAGAAAATTTGGGGGGGGGTTGCTTTGCTTTTTTCGCTTTTTAGGGCCGCACTAGCGGCATGTGGAAGTTCCCAGCTAGTGGTCGAATTGGAGCTACAGCTGCCAGCCTTTGCCACAGCCACAGCAACACCAGATCTGAGCCGCTTCTGCTACCTACGCCACAGCTCACAGCAATGCCAGATCTCCAACTCACTGAGCGAGGCCAGGGATCAAACCCATATCCTCATGGAGACTAGTCAGATTCATTTCCGCAGCGCCACAACGGGAACTCCTGAAAATTATTGTTCTTAAATGTATTTTAAAAAAATCTTAGTTGATAATAATGTATATCATAAATGCTAGACTTTATTATGCATTTATTTATTTGTTCCTTGTCAAGGTGCCATGTGCACTTGGTAATATACGAAGGTGGCACTAAAAGTATTTACCAACTTTCTTCCCACCTCCAAAAACAAACAAAACCAGCCCTGCCTGCTGGAAGGCGCTGGCTGTGCAGAAGCTGTGCCCCTGCTCTGGGCCCCGCTGTTCTCCCCTTCACACATGCAGCTCCTAGAACGTCTCTGGTCAGGACAAGCCCACAGAGGCACCTATGGCAAAGCCGCCTCCTGGGGTCAAGAGGGGGCAGTTTCTCATTAACCCTCGGCCTGCTGGCCTCTTCCTAGGCAGCCAGCAAAGGGCGGGGTGGGGGGGGGATGAGTTTTTAACAAAAAGCAGCACTGTTCAGCCCAGGTTATGGGGCAAGGCTGCCCCCTAATCCTCCTTTCCCCGTGTAACTGGACACCTCCATCGCAGCGTTGTAGACAGAGATCAGGGCAGACCAAATGCTCACGGACCCGGGAGACAAGAACCAGCGTGAGAGCAAGAATAATATTTTTCGGGCCAGTAGGTGGCCATGAAACCCTGTCCTCAGGAGGCAGGCTGGCAAAGGCCACACGAGGTGATCCGGAAACGCCAGGCTGAGGCCACCTTCGCCCTGCTCCGTGTGTGCATGACAGTGACTAATTACCATTCCATTTCTTATTTTCATTTCTAAGGCCAGTGGAAGGGAGGCCGGTGCAGGGAGGCCGAGGGAGAGGGGGCACAGGAGAAGTGAGGGGGCAGTGCCGCCACCAGGCCTGCCTTCTGTTGGGCTCTGGCCTGTGGGGCAGTGGAGCTGTTAGGCGGACAGGGCCAAGGCACAGATTATGTCCTGAAAGCAGTTCCTTTCTTGAGCAACTAACATGTCTTAAAAGATCGTCACACAAGAAAGGATTTTGAAAGCAAAAGTCAGCATTTGCGTCGTGTTTTTTTTCTGTGCCCCTCTCTCGCTGGAGACTGGGAATCATTCATTTTCACTTTTTCACATCCATGAAGCCAGTTTTCATTTCCTGGTGCATCTGCAGACCCTGGGCTACTGTGTTTGGATTTCCAGCACCACTGGGGAGTCTCAGTTTGTAAAAACTTCTCCCCTTGGAACAAATCCTGGAAGCCTGACATGAACGAGCCCAGACCATCCCTGTCCCTTGAATAGTGGGTTTTGTTCTACTTTGGAATATTCTGCTTGGGGATAAAAGTTTTTCCTACCAGCTGTTTAATTACTTCAGCGAACCACTTCAGGCTCTCTGAGATGCGCACAGTTGGCAGTGAAGTCTGTGTCCTGAGCTGGGGTTAGGGGGGTAGGGGGGATCGGGGGGTGACTTGGCTGAGGTGAAGCAGTTTCTCAGCACGCCTTGTCCAGGAGCCCGGAGCTTCCTTATCTTTTCTCTTTAAAGAGTGAGGTATTTGAAGCCATTAAAGTTTAATCTGTATGGTTATAGTTCATCCAGTTTTTAAGTTCTAAGCAAAGCCTGAGGGCAAGAGCAGAAAAAGGAAGATTGAAATCCTCACTGAGCAGAGGATGGGGGTGGGCAGGCACTTGTTGGGAGCCTACTGTGTGCCAGCTTCAGTGCTCGAGCCATTGCGAACATCAGCAATTTAATCTTCAGAATAACCTGAGAGGTTTTATGGGCTTCGTTTTAGAAATGAAAAGCTTAAGGATCAGAAAGAATCGGCAATTTGCTCAGGGTTACACCGATGGTAGCCTGTGTGTGGTAAGAGACACAACCCAGATTTGAGCCTGGCGTTTTCTGGCTCCGGGGCTTTCTTTCTAGGGTATCTTGGTAACGACTATGAGTTTGCTCTCTGGAGTCAAGTCCGGGTTTCTGCGCTCACTAGCGGGGTGGTTTTGGACAAATCACCCATCTCTCTAAGCTTCAGTCTCCCCCCTTGTGAGGCGGGAGCAATATTAACACCCATCTCTTGGGCTGTTGTCATCGAAGGGCTTTATGGTGCATATCAAGTACTTGGCTGCAGGCCTAGCACAGAGTAAGCACTCAGCAAATGTGGCCATTTCCACTGGTGCTGCTGCCTTTATCATTCTCCTCATCATCTCATTAGAATATAAACTGAAGATACTGTGTTTAGCTCAGATAGGTCCAGGAGAAACAAAGTTAAATAGGGAGGTTTTCAGAAAGACAGGCTCTTTGGAGAGACTCTGACCAGGGTCACTTGGGCCATATGGCCCTCCCCACTGAGTTTTCTTTGATGAGATCATTAAATAAGGGATCAGGGAGCCTGGCTTTACTGTGCCTGTGAGGATGGGTGTCCCCGAGCCAGCAGGACCAGCCTGCAGTGTAGGGCCCCCCTTCCCCCAACCTGGCCATTCTCCCTCCCTTTCTCCTGGGCTCAATTCTGCTTTCCTTGCACAGCACAGCCCCCCCGTAACTCCAGGCCAGGGTGCCTCATACCAGGTGCCTTCTCCAGCAGGTCACAAATTCCTCTGACGAGTGGACCATCTCTGGCATTCCGGCCAGCCAGCACCGCCTGACTCTCACCAGACTCGACCCTGGGAGCTTGTACGAAGTGGAGATGGCCGCTTACAACTGTGCAGGCGAAGGCCAGACGGCCATGGTCACCTTCCGAACTGGTGAGTGTCCAGCGTTGCCCCCAGCTTGGGGTTTCTGTGGACCTGAGCTGTCCTACCAGGCCAGGTGCGAAGCCCTGCTCACCTTGCCCCAGCTGTTCACCTTGGACTTTATCTTCCTTTCAGTTCCTACCTCCCTGTGGCCCCTCTGGCATTCCTTTGTGCCTCTCACGCTCAGGGCCCAGGTGCAATGCCATGACCACCAGGCAGAGCTGAAAATCAGACACACTTCCAAGATCCTAGATTATTTGCATCGCCTTCTCAACCCCCTGGCAGAGCTTCAGGCAGAAAGGACTCTGTGGAAAAGAGACCTAATGCATAGCCCCCCTGCTGATCTCAACCATTTCTACCCAGGACGGCGGCCCAAACCTGAAATCATAGCCAGCAAGGAGCAGCAGATCCAGAGGGATGACCCTGGAGCCAGCCCCCAGAGCAGCAGCCAGCCCGACCATGGCCGTCTGTCCCGTAAGCCTGTCCTGTCCCCTCAGCAGCCCCACGGGAAGGGGTGACATGCAGTCAGAACTGGACCCGGGCCCACAGCCTCAGAAGGCTTACCGCTGCCGGGTGAATGGGGTCCGGGAGTCCTTGTGACATTTTCCTGGCCTCTCCCCACTTAACCACAATGAAGAGATCTCGATTGGCGCTTCGCAGGGGCCCCTGGGAAGATCTGACACAGCCACAGTGCGTGGAGGGCTGCAGGGTGGAGTCAGCCCCCATCTGGTCCGGTTATAGCAGTCTTCTCATCACGCCCCTTCCCCCTGCTTCCTTCCTCCCTCGTGTACCGTCTCCTGCAGCCCCAGAAGCTCCAGACAGGCCCACTGTCTCCATGGCCTCTGAGACTTCCGTGTACGTGACCTGGATTCCCCGTGGGAATGGTGGCTTCCCAATCCAGTCCTTCCGTGTGGAGTATAAGAAGCTGAAGAAAGTGGGGGACTGGATCCTGGCCACCAGCGCCATCCCCCCCTCCCGGCTCTCGGTGGAGATCACCGGCCTAGAGAAAGGTAGGGCCCTGTCACTGGCCTGCCTAGTCCTCGGGCTGCCTCTGGCCACCCGGAAGAGAAACGGGGGCTCGTCCTCCACCCGCCAGGCCCCCAAGGTCCCTCTTGCTCGCGTTACTTCAGTCCCACAGCCCTTCCCCACCCCCCACTCCTCCCACGTGGCTCCGTGCTGATGAAGCGGAGTTCTTGAGTCCTTTGGGGCGTGCTTGTGAGGAACGGCTGCCCGGAAGAGCCCTCCGCGTCCCGACCGACCGAGGCGCGGGTGGTGTGTCTCCCGGCCTCAGGCCTCAGCTCAGTGAGCGTCTCTCCCCAGGCACCTCCTACAAGTTCCGAGTCCGGGCTCTGAACATGCTGGGGGAGAGCGAGCCCAGCGCCCCCTCCCGGCCGTACGTGGTGTCAGGCTACAGCGGCCGCGTGTACGAGAGGCCCGTGGCCGGCCCTTACATCACCTTCACCGATGCTGTCAATGAGACCACCATCATGCTCAAGTGGATGGTGAGTGGCCTGGCACGGACCACAGCGGGGAGACTGGCTGAGCGCCGCGTTGGGTGGGAGCTGGCCGCCGCAGCTCTGGCAGGCAGGAGTGGCCTTTCTCCCCTAGCTCATCCTGAGCTCCCTGCCCTTAGGTGTTCCTCCACCTGAGTACCTGGGAGTTGGGCCGAGACACCCACCATCGCGACTCCCAGGAGGGTTCAGAGGGAACTTAAGTCTTCAAAGAAATGGCCATTTGTTTCTTGTCTCCAAAAGTTGGGGACTCCTAGTCTAAATAGAATAACGAGTGATCTCTAGAGCATTGTCCAGAGATCCTTGGGGAGATCATCAGAAATGTTTGTCAGGGTCCCCGGTGAATTTTTAACTCTAGACTGGGATAAAATTTCCATCCACCAGTGGTTCTGCTCACATAAGGACTTCTCTGCTCTGCCGTCAACTTGCTTCTTCTTCATTCCCTATAGTATATTCCAGCGAGTAACAACAACACCCCAATCCATGGCTTTTATATCTATTACCGGCCCACCGACAGTGACAATGATAGTGACTACAAGAAGGATATGGTGGAAGGTGAGAAACACTTCTGTGTGTGATGGTTTTCTCTGTGGGCCAGGTGTGCGCCTCACATCATTGTCTCTTTCATGACATACTTGGGGTCATCAAGTTCATGGTGATGGGACCACAGGAACTGGATGGGCACCTAGAACATTGCCTCCAGTGCAGTCTGAGTGTGACTGCAGCCAGGGGCCAAGCAAACCACATGCATAATCACCTCACACGACCCTCTTGCTCTCCTTCCTAGGGGACAGATACTGGCACTCCATCAGCCACCTGCAGCCAGAGACCTCCTACGACATTAAGATGCAGTGCTTCAACGAAGGAGGGGAGAGCGAGTTCAGCAACGTGATGATCTGTGAAACCAAAGGTGATTCTCTTGGGTTCTCTGCTGTCCTCCTGCTAGTCCCACCAGACTGGGGCAAAGTCGCTGCTCCGTGTGCCGTGTTGGGTGTCTCTTCCTCAGGATGACTCCTTATTTTCCAAGGATCCTTAAACCTTGTTATTTTTAACCCTTCTGTTCCTTAGCCTGGGTCTCATATTGAGTTCAAATGGGTTGCCGTCATAACAGCTTCAAGGAACTTGAGAATTAACTCACACATGAACTCGTGGACTAGAACCCATTGTTAAGCCAGGAGCTTTCTGTGAAGACTTTATTCCTGTGATAATTTAGTACTTGCATTGGTTGGTTTAATTTAACTATAACCCCATGAGAAAGGAAGAAACTGAGAGCGCTGGGAAACAAAACACCTTGACCACTGTCTCCCGGCCAGTTGGTGACAGAGCATGCTTTGGGCCAGGTTCGTGCAACTACAAGCCCAGGCTCTTTCCCTGCCCCCAAAACACAAACACATTCATATAATGACTTATTAATATTTGCACACTGGTCAAGTGGGATAGATTCCATTTCCATTTTGCAAATACTGAAAGGTGTATTGCAAAGAACATAATCAGGAGAACATCCCAAAGGATTGGGATGCAGACAACCCCTTATCCTGTCACTGGCCACACTCCCCCTGCCGGGTGCACCTCTTCTCTCATGTCCAGTGAGATTAGAGTCAGATGTGCGCACGGTCAGGAGGCCTGTATCAGGTGACACACAGAGTGCCCGGGGCAAGGGACAGAGACTCACACAGGTCTTCTGGAAAGACCGAACCTTCAGCTGGATGGAGGGAGTGGCTTGGGTGGGGGCAGGGACAGGACAAGCCTTCAAGTAGTACCACAGGGTTGAAAGGGGGTGCTGGGGAGGGGGCTGGGAGGCGTCGGGGACTGTGGGGCGAGGTGGGAAAAGGCCGTTGCCAGGTTTGTTTATCAGGAAGGGTCACTGGCTGAATGGGCTGAGGGAAGAGAACCGGGCCCTGAAGTAAACGTAAGGAGAAGGCGTGGGTTCGAATCCCTTTTCTGAGGAAGCATAGGGAGGACCGGCAGTACACTGAGGCAGGGAGAGAGTGCAAGGACTTCAGAGTAAACCTGGAGGTGGTTTTGCCATCTATGGAGAGAGGGAAGCTCCAGAGAAAAGCAGCTTCCACAAGAAAGGAACTGGGTCCGATTCTTCTGAGATGTTGAAATGCAAGTGTCCCTCCCGGAAGCAGGTGTCCTGCCCAGGGAGTGGATATTTGGTGGCCATTGGGATGGAGGCTGAACTCACGGGGTCAGAATAGAGAGCGCTTAAACTGAGACAGACCTGGACGGCTTCCCAGGGTCTGAGGTGAGGACAGAAAAAAGGGGCAGGAAAAGAGAAAAGCAGGGAACAGCATTCCGAGAGGGTGTGGGAAACCCAGAAGGCAGAAAGTCAAGGGCGAAGACAGCTGTGAAAAGGAGTTAGCGACGTTCAGATACATCTTGATAACAGCAAAAGCCAGATGAGTTTGCCATCTAGCAAACCTAAGGAGTGGGTTTCCTAAGCACTGTCGGTACCAGCGAGACCCGACACAGCGCCTCCCAGCTCTGCCCCCCAAGCTCCTCACACCTGTCAGCGTGTCCAGAAATAGCAAATTCACAGGAAATTCTTCCATTTCTAGGATTTTTTTGTTTCATGCTTTTTTTTTTTTTTTTTAGGGTTGCACCAAGGCATGCGGAAGTTCCCAGGCCAGGAGTCGAATCCAAGCTACAGCTGCAGCTGCTGGCCTACCCTGCAGCCATAGCAATGTGGGATTCAATCCACATATTCGACCTACACCGCAGCTCACAGCAACACCGGATCCTTAACCCATTGCTTGAGGCCAGGGATCAAACCCATGTCCTCATGGATACTAGTTGGGATTCCTTTCCGCCACACCACAGTGGGAACTCCAGCTTCATGCATTTTTAATATTTTCATCCAAAAGCTCACTGGCTATTCCTTTGGAGAACTGCTGCCCCACCTCTGCCCCCAAAGGGCCAATCCATCCCTAACAGTTGGCCCATAAATGTAATATCTTAGGCTGCGTTTTGAAATGTAAAATTCAAGTCTCTTCACCAATACCCAGTTTCCCATGAGATGTCCGTTTCATGCTGAGCTTGGACATGACATTAATAAAGTCCGTGTCTTGTAAGTTTGACCCCATTACTCACACCCATGGAATCAGGGTATTGTTTCTCTGTTTTTGGAGGGTTTTTTTTGTGCAAGAAATGACAAATTGATGCTGGAGTTTTGTCTCAATTACAGCTCGGAAGTCTTCTGGTCAGCCTGGTCGACTCCCTCCCCCAACTCTGGCGCCACCGCAGCCGCCACCCCCCGAAACCATAGAGCGGCCAGTGGGCCCGGGGGCCATCGTGGCCCGCTCCAGCGACCTGCCCTACCTGATTGTTGGCGTCGTCCTGGGCTCCATCGTCCTCATCATCGTTGCCTTCATCCCCTTCTGCCTGTGGAGGGCCTGGTCTAAGCAAAGTGAGTGAGCCACCCTCCTCAGCACCAAGGAGAAGGGAAGGGGAGGTGGGGAGGGGCCTCCCAGCGCCCAAGGAGGCCTCTGTCCAGGGCAGGGCGCACAGCTCCGGGAGCTCAAGTTCCCAGAGAACTTGGGGAGAGTTGGAGCACACTCTCAGATGGGGCCTTCCTTCAGCTCACGGACCTTGGCAGGTGCAGAGGAGGGAGTTGGTCTCTCCTGTCTGCATTCCTGGAGCTCAGTACTCACCGGGCTCCAACTTCTGTCAGTGTGTGAAGCTCTTGCTCTGACCACACGCTCATATTTTACACTTGCAGTTGACCCGGCCTCTTCAGGCCTGTGGCTGCCTTGAGCTTTTTCCCCGTATTCCAGGTTAATAGGATCTATCCGCCAATTTCTGTTTCAGATGTCAACACATCTGGTCCACTTGCCTCGTTTAAATATTGCTCCTTCTGTTTACTCACCACTTCCTCCTCCCAAACCTTGGCCCTGTTATCTCCTCACCACAAAAAAAAAAAAAAAAAAAAAAAAAAAAAAAAAAAAACTAGATGTTAGGAAGAATTTTCTAAGAGAGAATATTCTCACCCCAGGGCAGTGTCAGCTCCCTGCCTACCTCATTTGACCCTAAGACCTCAGGAGTTTTCTGAGATTGATGTGAGACTTTTTCAAGCCGCCTCAGGCCTCTTTGGCCTCAGCACACCTCTGTCCTTCTGCTCTTCCAGAACATACAACAGACCTGGGTTTTCCTCGAAGTGCCCTTCTGGCCCCCTCCTGCCAGTACACTATGGTACCACTGGGAGGGCTCCCAGGCCACCGAGCCAGTGGGCAGCCCTACCTCAGTGGCACCAGTGGACGGGCTTGTGCCAACGGGGCGCACCTGAACAGGGCCTGCCCTGCAGCGGCCATGGGCTACCCCGGCATGAAGCCTCCGCGGCACTGCCCAGGGGAGCTCCAGCAGGTAACAGAGTTCTGGAGGCGTGGGCACACGGGTGCAGGCCACCGTGGGTTGGGGGGGGCGGTTGACTGTTTCCTGGGGCTCCCTCCCGCCTTCCCTCCCAGCCTCTAATCCTGGGCTGCTGGGCCTGGGGAACAATGAATGGCAAAGTCACCTGGTCTCTCTGACGTGACCTTCTCGTTACTCTCGAACAGCAGGATGACACCAACAACATGCTGAGGCAGACCGTCCTTGGCAGCGGATATGACCCCCACCGTCAGCAGATTCCCAGGTACCTGGGCCCCACCCCACCCCTGCCTTCCACTCCTGAGCCCCGGAGCTCACTCTCTCGGCCAGCTCCTCACAGCCAGCAGCAATCGCTGCTTCCCACGGGGCTCCCCTCAGCGGACAGCCTGCCCCACTGGACTCTCAGCCCGAGGCGGAGTTGTCACGTTTGCAAGTCCGATTCCTGTTCTTCCCTTGCCGGTCAGGCAGAGCAGCCCACACAGGGCCGGCTTTGCCCACCGGCCCCCGGACGTCTTGTTCCACATCCTGTCATGCCTTCAGCACCCGCACAGAATCATACAGAGACAGACAAGAGCTACCTCTGGAAGCGGTGCTGCAGCACCTCTTGCTGTGCAAAGGGGGGCAGTCGCTGCCCTATCTGAGCTCTGCCCAGCTCCGCTGGCAGCGGCCAGGGCAGCGGCGATACAGACCACCTCTGCCCCGCCTCACCCCTCTGCCCGGTCTTGTGCACGCAGGGCTCCCAAGTCTAACCCGGACGAGGGCTCTTTCTTATACACACTGCCCGACGACTCTACCCACCAGCTGCCCCAGCGCCCCCAGGACCGCCACCGCCTCCAGGAGCAGCCTGCAGCCACGGGCCAGCCGCGCATGAGCAATGGGCCCCGGAGTCCTGGGCTAGAAGCCGTGTGGGACCCTCTGTTCCACCCAGGTCAGTGTCAAGGGCAGGGCAGGGAAACGGTGCCGGCTGGGGATGATGTGAGGTAGGCATCCGAGACCGAGGAGGGACTTAGAGGCGGTACCTGGAGGTAAGGAGCCATCCACAGCTTGTGTATCTGAGACGGGGGTGCAAAGGGGAGCCAGCCGCCTCCTTCCTTGCTGAAAGCCCAGCAGATCTGGGGGTGGGAGGGGGCGCTGTCAGGTGGGTCCCACTCCAACATGGCAAGCTGTGTCCTCAAAGGCTGAAAGGGCATGTCCCCATTTCAGAGAAAGGAGCTCTTTTCGGTCTCGGCATTTCGAGGCCATTCGTGAATTCCTGCCGCCTCTCATCACGCTAAGAGGCTTCTCTAATCATTTCAAAACACCCTGCTTTGTTGCATCTTGTCTCTTAATTAAGGAATGAGGTGGCCTCCGTCATTAAGCCAGATTCCCACGTCACCAGAACTCTGTGCTTCCACAGCACTTTCTCTGCAGGGGACTCAGTGCACGGCGCCCCCAGCCCACTGTCTGTCTTGGTGCCAAGCTCTCGGAAGTCAGTGGCTACCTGGTTGGGCACAGGCTGGTTCAGAGAATTAGCTGAAGTTTCTTCGCCTCCGCTGGGGGGAGGCCAGGTCACGTGCCAATCCTAAACCCTGTCTCCGGAAGATGAAAGTCCAGGACAGGCACCTCCTAGAGCCAGAGCCACGCCGTGTCTGTGCGAGACCTTGGAGGGAGCGTCGTTGTCCTTGGTGGGGCTGTAGGTCTCTGTTCCTCCTTCCAGGATAACCGGCTCCGGGCCTGGGTAGAGACTGACCCGGTACCAGCGAGCACTGCTTCCGCATCAGCCTGGATCCTGACGTTGCCGCTCTGCTCTCCCCCCAGGGCCCCCGTGCTGCCTGGGCCTCGCCCCGGTCGAAGAGGTGGACAGTCCTGACGCCTGCCAAGCGGGTAGAGGAACCTGGTGTCCCCAGCACCCCTCAGGGGCTTACACAGGGCCGGAACTTGGGACACAGCTCTGCCCCAGCCCGCCAGCGCGTGTGTCTTTTGAAACACCACCGCCTACAATTTAGGCAGAAGCCGATATCCCAGAAAGACTATATATTGTTGTTGTTTAAAAAAAAAAAGGGGGGGAAATTGGTATTTATTTTTCTATAATAGCCATATTTATATATTTATGCACTTGTAAATAAATGTATATGTGTTTTTATAACGCCGGAGAGACATAGGGAAGCCTACCCACCAAGGGTCTGAGAGGGAAGACAAGCCGCGACATAGCAGGAGTCAACCGGGACCAAGCAACAGGACTGAAAAGGCAGCCCTTCCCTGAGAACCCCTGCCGGGCAGGCTGCACGCTGCCCAGGGGGACCCGAAGGGAAAAGCCAGGGCCACGGACTCAGAGGTTGGAACCGCCCATGTGACAGTGGCTGAATCTGGTGCTACAGGAAACGTTTTCGGAAGATGCCCCTGAGAATAGACTAAGACGTGTATAGGACCATAAGCATTAACAAACGTTCCAGAATCAATAATCTGCGACAACATATCTCTGTAAAAATAAACACTGTAACGTCTAAATAAATGTTTAGTCTTCCCTGTAACCTTCAGCTTAGTCATGTATGAGTCAGCATTCTCCTTCCACATTTGGGTTCAGTCTGAGTATTTGAAGAAACACCCACTTGGGAAGTTTGCAGGACCACGGAGGGGAGAGCTGGAAAAAGGTAACAGAGGATTCTAACTTTTTGTCTTTTAAATATTGAGTGTCAGCTGTGTTTTTATTAAGGCGGATGCCTTGATGGCTGTTGAGTCCAAGAGGGAGTCAGTGTACTGTAGGCTAGGAGAAGCAGCCCTGCCATTCTCAAACTGGACTTGAGGTCACACTTTGTTCAGACCAAGGAATGAACTGCACCTTTTCTACAGAGGTGTGTGCTGAAGACCAAGTATTTTCTCTAAACTACCAGTTAAGTGTCATGTTACACATGAACATATGGTGCCTGATAAAATTCACCTCTTCCCAAAGGCACACCAACATGGCCAGAAGAGTTAAAAATCAACATTTACTTCAAGCTTTGCACTTGAAAGTGGAACTAGAAGGAGGCTGAAGCTTGCACTGAAATTCCTAACGCTTTTTCTTTTTTGTCTTTTTGCCTTTTTAGGACTGCAACTGGAGGTTCCCAGGCTAGGGGTCTAACAGGAGCTGTAGCCGCCGGCCTACACCAGAGCCTCCACAACGCGGGATCCGAGCCGTGTCTGCAACCTACACCACAGCTCATGGCAACGCCGGATCCTTAACCCACTGAGGGAAGCCAGGGGTCGAACCTGCGTCCTCATGGGTACTAGTCTGGTTGGTTAACCGCTGAGCCACTACGGGAACTCCCCTGACACACTTTTAACTGTTTTCAGTAGGGAAATGTGTTTTCTAGATTTCGGTAAAGTTGAGTTGCAGATGAAATGCCACTTGAGGCACTTAACCCTGTTAAGAGTCATCAAGGGCAGACCGACCCTAGGTACTTACTAGAGTCACACTCCAGTCAAGAATTGGTAAGTCCTAGGAAAGCACCTGGAGTGAATCTGATGGCCAAGGACGAGTGCACCCTCTGCTGGCCAGAAGACATTCCTGCATCCTTTTTCCATCCAACAGCTAAACTGGAACATGGTTTTCAGAAAAGCAGTATTTTAAAAATATTTTAAGAAATGAAATGAAGGGCTGTAAGGAATACGGACATGATAGGAAAGGAGAAGTAGAGCAGGGAAGGTAAGAATAAGAGATTGTGACTTTAGACACATCTGGCACCGAGGGCCTAAAGGTCACTTCCAGGAGGGGGACAGGGCTCTCAGATCTGGGCTGGAATACA